>CM039136.1:0-194573 GCA_022036555.1 Microstegium vimineum
AAAAGCGCCAGATCTGTGAACACCTCGGGCTATTACCCAAAGCTCGGTATTCCGGAGGCGTGCCAGTCGATTTGACCAATCAATCGACAAGGATGATAACTAGAACAAACTGAACGAGACGACAGCGAAGCACCCGACGTCAAAGCTCAGATTGATCAAGGATAACTAGAGCAGAACTGAACGAGGCAAACAGCGATGCGCCCGGATTGCCAAAGCTCAGAGGTACTCCCACGCGGAACTAGCAAGGATTTTGACGGAGATCAGGATGATGCAGCCCGTCGAAAGCTTGAAGAACTCGTTGAAAACTACAGCTAATGCAGTAAAATGGTAAATTGCGATAAAAAGTAGAATAAGATAAAATTGGTTTGTTTTTTATTTGGATTGTATTTTCCATATCCCTCGGGCACATATTTATACTCCCGCATGGAGAGTTGTACAAAGACACGACACATATCCTTCCTAAAACAAACTCCTACTTTAAAGGAAACTGACTCGCGCAGGAGCCGGATAACAATATTTATTTCCTAAACAATCACACCTATTTTAAAGGAAAATAAACGACCCATGCAAGAGTCGGACTCAAACTACTATAATAATACTGGTTCAAAACACCAGTTTCCTTATACTTCCTTTCGATGGAAACTTTCCATTGGCAGACACCTTCAATCCGCACCTTCCTTTGGCCACTTGTAATCCTTTGCTGCCGCTAAGTGCTATCATGCCCATCGCATCGGCAACGTTTTCCCGATCGGCAATCGGCAACCATCTTCCATCGGCAATCGGCAACGAGCCCTTGTCAGCAATCAGCAACCATCCTCCATCGGCAGTTGGCAATGACCCCTCATCGGCAATCGGCAAGGACTCTTCATCGGCAATCAGCTCCAGCAAGACTTCACCAATTAACCTTTGTCGGCAAAGATTATCCAGCCTCCATCGGTAACACACTTAGTATTCCCGCAGCACTCTCCCATCGGCAATATCGGCTCAAAACTTTCCCGATGCCAATGGAGAACGGCGACTGACCAGTCAATCCTTGATCCATTTGACACGTGTCAAAAATGATGTCAACAGAACTTTAGGACATGCTTTATTCAAACTAGTGTAGTCTACACACATCCTATCCTTCCCATTCTTTTTCTTTACAAGCATGGGATTTGCTAACCACTCGGGATGATGCACCTCCTTGATGAATCTGGCCTTCAAAAGTTTATCGACCTCCTCCCCGATGATCCTGCGCTTCTCCTCGTCGAAGCGGCGCAGGCGTTGCTTCACCAGTTTGGACCCGGCTCGGATGTCTAAGGAGTGCTCGGCGACCTCCCTCGGAATGCCCGGCATATCCGAGGGACTCCATGCAAACACGTCGGCATTCGCACGGAGAAAGTCGACGAGCACTGCTTCCTATTTGGGCTCGAGGGTGGCGCTGATCGTCAGCGCCTTCCCATCCGCGAGGCCGGGTCGAGCGGGACGGTCTTGGTGTCTTCCGCCGGCTTGAAGTTGCCAGCGTGTCGCTTGGGGTCGGGGATCCCTCTGGACAAGTCGTCGAGGGCTGCGAGGATGGCCGAATCCTTGCGGGCCTCAGCTTTCTCCACGCACTCGATGTCGCAGTCGTATGCGTGCTCATAGGAGGTGTCGATGGTGATGACCCCCGAGGGCCCGGCATCTTGAGCTTGAGGTAGGTGTAGTTCGGGACTGCCATGAACTTGGCATATCCCGGTCGCCCGATGATGGCGTGGTAGGTGCCCCGGAACGCAACCACCTCGAAGGTCAGCTCTTCCTTTCGGAAGTTCGAGGGGACGCCGAAACAGACCGGTAGCTTGATGCGGCCGATCGGAGTGCCTTCTTCCCCGGGACGATCCCGTGGAACCCCCCCCGCGCTGGGCAGGAGCATGGTCCTCGGGACCCCCAGGAGGTCGAGGGTCTCGGCGTAGATGATGTTGAGGCTGCTCCCCCCATCCATGAGTACCTTTGTGAGGCGGGTGTTGAGGATGATCGGGTTGACGACGAGCGGGTAGGCCCCTGTGTTGGGGATGTGCTCGGGGTGGTCGTCCTGATCGAAAGTGATCGGCATGTGGGACCAATCGAGGTACCGCGGAGCCTGGGCTCGAACGGAGAAAACCTCTCGACGCTCCCTCTTGCACTGGCGCGTGGTGAGGCGAGTCGAGGGTCCCCCGTAGATCATGTAGCAGTCGTGGACTTCGGGAAGCCCCCTTTTTTGGCATCGCCCCTGACGTGGGCGTCACAGGGCGGGTCTTCTTTGCCGTCATCTCTCCTAAAGCCAGGAGGGATGAAGTGCTTTCGAAGCATGCGGCAGTCCTCGAGGCGGTGGTTGGCCGGCCCCATATGATAGGGGCAAGGATCTTTCAGCATTTTATCGAAGACACCCCCGTCGGGAGGGGCCCTCGAGGCTTCTTCTTGTCCGCCGCAGCGACAAGGTCGCCGGGCTCGTCGTCGGGCTCGACGTTGCGTCAGCCCGGTTGGTTCTTCTTCTTCTTCTTCCTGCCGCTGTTGCCGTCGTTGTTCCTTCTAGCCCGTTGTCTGAGCCCCCGGGCTCATCCGCCTTGCCTTTCCCCTTCCCTGGAGGTATCTGGAAGAACGCGCCAACGGCCTCCTCGCCAGCTGCGTAGTTGGCGATGATGTCCATGAGCTCGTTGGCGGTCTTGGGGGTGTTTCGCCCCAGCTCCCGCACCAACTCTTTGCAAGTCGTTCCGGCGATGAACGCCGTGATGACCTCGTGGTCGGAGATGTGGGTCAGTGCGGTGCTCTGCCTCGAGAATCGGCGGGTGAAGGCGCGGAGGGTCTCCCCTGGCTTCTGCTTGCAGCTGCAAAGGTCCTAGGGGTTGCCCGGGCGCTCGTAGGTGCCCTTGAAGTTGCCCTCGAAGATCCGGACCAGGTCGGG
This sequence comes from Microstegium vimineum, assembly GCA_022036555.1. Lineage (NCBI taxonomy): Eukaryota > Viridiplantae > Streptophyta > Magnoliopsida > Poales > Poaceae > Microstegium > Microstegium vimineum. Next base: position 2,897 of record CM039136.1, read on the forward strand.
CCAATCCTGGATCAAGTCCGGGGGTAGCTCCTCGAGCCACCTTCGAGCGGTGTCGGAGAGGAACAATGGAAGTTGCCGAATGATGACGTGGTCATTGTCGGCTCCACCTAGCTGGCATGCCAGCCTGAAGTCAGCAAGCCAGAGCTCTGGCTTGGTTTCTCCATTATACTTGACCAGGCTGGTGGGTGGACGGAAACGGACGGGCAGGGGGTCCGCCGGATGGTTCTGCCAAAGACTCGGGGCCCCGGTGGCTCCGGAGACCAACATCGGTCTTCGTCGCTGTCGTAGCGCCCACCTCAGTGAGCGCTGTAGCCTCGAGCCTCGGCGTCGCCGTACCGACGTCGATTGTTTACCCGAGGGGGTCGATCGTTGACGAGGCATTCGTGAACCGATCGTCGCTCGACTTGGCCCTGGGGTGCCTTGTTCTGGTGGATGGACACCTCTCGATTTTGTCGAGGGGGTGCTCCCTGATGCTCGGAGGCAGCCCCTCGACGCCTCGAGGCCGAGCTCTCCGCCTGCTGCAACGGCCGCAGTTTGGAGAAGCCCTTGGATTTCGTCCCTGATACGCCGTGTTTGGGGGGTCGATGGCGTTGGCATGTCGCGGAGTAGCATTGCGGCCGCTACGACGTTCTGGCTGGCGCAGTTGAAGACTCGGGTTCGACGGCCCCCTCCTCGACGATCTGCCGGTGGACTTCCCGAGCCCGCTCGCGAGCTCCTCCACCCTGGGACGCCCTCGATCCCGCTCGAGGGCGTGCTCAAGCTATTGAAGACGCAGGCGCTCCTCCTCGAGCTTGCTAAGAAGCTCTCGGACTTGCGCAATCTGAATGCCTGGGGGTGGATCGGCTCTATCAGGACTCGGGGGGATGGCATCTCGTGCCGGTTAGCGTTGGGCCCTCCCCCTTCTTCGGTGGCCGCGGTATCGTCGACGTCATCCTGGGGGTCGGCCTGCTCGTCGAGGTGGAAGCACTCCCGAGTGGATTCGTAACTCTCGTCGGGAGAGTCCGAGTCAAGGTCGGTGTGGTAGAAGTGGGGGAAGGACCCCCTGCGCTCCTCCGCCAGGTGCCGCCGCAACGTGCCCCATGTATGGGGTAGTCCTGGCTCGCCCGGTGAAGAGGTGGTGATGGGGACGGCCGTCGCACGCGGCGGAGTCCCTGGGGACCCGCCACGTGTCTGTATCTGCAATCCTGCGAGGGCGGAAGAGAGCCCTGTGCTGTCGTGGTGCCCGCACGGGAGCGGGTCACGCGGTGGTGACGGGGTCGAGTGTGTCGGAGAGGCCACAGGGACCCCCGGGGACGACGATGTGGCAGAGCAAAAGTCCCACTCAAAGGGGCACCCGCCCTCGGCCCACGAGCATGGGTCAAACAGACCCCCAGGAGGAGGGACTGTATCGCCAGCTGGGGCTGGGAAAACGGCATCCGGTGCCTCGGAATCCGCACGACGACGAGCGCGTCGGAGCCGCTCACGCCTCCTCCTGATCGCAGGCCAGAGGCGCAAGCGGAGGGGCCGTCGCCTGACCCTTGCTGGCCCTGGCGTACCGGTGCTGCTGGCGTCCGGGCCACGAGCGGAGGGAAAGACTATGAAGTCGCCCTGGTCCATGGATACGAACCCTAGACTACCGAACCAGACGACGGCGGTGAATGAAAACGGTGGGATGGTGGAATCCATCTGAGAGAGTAGTTCGGAGTTGATCGACACGCAATTCCCCCTACCTGGCGCGCCAACTGTCGGTGTTATGACCCGGGCGTCAAGACCACCAACGAGTAAATTTGTATATCGCGTGCTCCCTCTCTCAGACGTGATGCAAGATGGACACAAGGTTTATCCTGGTTCGGGCAAAGAAGGCCCTACGTCCAGCGGGGGAGGATGACTTGTATTATCTCGCACCCAAAATGTGCTCGTACAGGGGGGGTACAAGCTGTGTTACACGGGGTTGCTCAGAGTGAGCTGCGGTCTAAGGCTAGCGGGTTTGCCCTAGGCTGCGGGTTTGCCACCCGAGGGGTCGATCGAGTGGCGGGGTGTGTATGCGTGGAGTGTGAGAGTCTGAACTGAAGTCTCCGAGATTTCAGGATCCAGCCCTTTATTCTACCTCGGCGTCCCCTTTTATAGACCAAGGGGAGGTCCGAGGGTACAGGACCCTAACTGTGGCGGTATGGGTGGCGTGTTCTCGGCACAGTGTTGGCGAAGGGACGACGTTCACTGTGCTGGCATGGTCTTCCCGTCCTTCTGGCGCTCCCGGTCGTGGTGGCAGTGGAAGTCGCCGCGACACGGCACAGCGTCCGCAGACGGCACGAATCCTACGACTGAAGCGAGACGGGGCAGATGGGACAGGCCCCATACTGGAGTTGTTGGAGAGAGGGGTCGAGCCCCCCGGTCGAGGGAGGGGTCGAGCCCTGCGTGGCTCTGTCGTATCCCCGAAGTCATCGTTGAGGGCCGTACTGTTCACTTTTCGAGGGGTGCTGCTGGAGTCCGTACTCGCGTAGTGGTGACAGTGGCGGCACAGTTTACAGGAATCGGGACTTGACGGAGAGTTGGCGGATTTGACAGCGGACGCGGGCGCCCATGTCGTTAGGTGATTTCACTTTAACCCATGCCGAGAGCAGATGGGCTGGTCGAGCCTCCCGTCCGGGGGTCGTTCGCTCGACCCCTCGGTCCGTCGCTCGTTGACGAGGCAGGGTCGGAGCAGAGACGGGGTCGGAGAGGTCGAGGTAGAGGCCGGGGGGTCGTTCGTTCGACCCCTCGTCCGTCCTTCGTTCATCGAGGTGAGGGCCGGGGGTCGTTCGCATCGCCCCCTTGGTCCGTCATTTATCATCGAGGTAGGAGCCGGGGGGTCGTTCGCTCGTCCCCTCGGTCCGTCGCTTATCGTCGATGTAGGAGCCGGGGGGTCGTTCGCCTCGTCCCCTCGGTCCGTCGCTTATCGTCGAGGTAGGAGCCGGGGGGTCATTCGCTCGTCCCCTCGGTCCGTCGCTTATCATCGAGGTAGGAGCCGGGGGTCGTTCGCTCCCCCCCCCCCCCCGGTCCGTCAGTCGGCGTCGAGGTGGGCCGGCCCGCGACTTGTCGCCACAGTTGGTGTAGAGGGTCCCTCGAGCGATGGGTCGTGCCTTACTGAGCAGTGGGCTGGTCCCTGTCTTAAAAATGGTTGCTATGTTTAGCGTTAATTTATCGAAGGGTTTAGGGTACCCCTTACCTTCGTACCCGACAGGAAGAGTCAGACCAATGGAAAATAGCATGCATAATTTTTAGATAGCAAAGGGATAAGAGCGCCACATAACGATGCTTTGGTCATTGTAGCATGGCTGGGGCTAATCCTGTGACTAAGATCCTAGTAGAAACAGGAAGCGAAGAAGATATCCTATTTGCCAGCGTGGGCTATGACAAGAAAAGTCTTCGTCCATCTTACAATCCGTTTAACTGGTAATTCAATTAAGACTCTCAACAACACGAGCACATAGGAGTCACATAAATAAAAACTTCATGTTAGTCTTCCCAGGATGATGGCATTGCATTGTACGAGGTCTACCACCAGGAGAGTGCTCCTATCATAGACCCTTTTTATCCGCATAATTGGCAGACATCTATCTACTAGTGGCTGAGCTGGGACCAATCAATGGGCTGAGAAGGGTATCAGAGAGGTGTCTAGCCACCACAAGAAACTATATGTTCCGGAGTGATAAGCAGGACTAAATAAGAACCTGTGAACAGTTAGTTCAACTCCAGCTATGATTAGCTCATAGGAAAAACCCCCTTCCTTGGAGTCGTAATCGGATCAGAAGAATATATGGAGCGCAGTGAGGCACGTAGTGAAAAAAGGGTAAAAAAGAAAATCCGGAATGGTATATAAATGAGTAGCGTAAGTGAACCTTCTGGTAAAAAAAGGTGTCAATCGGTCAGCATCCCGTGGATAAGACTGTGAGATAAAGAGCATAACTAGACCAGGTGAACCTGCCACCTACTAACGCACATATAGCTAGTGGAGTTGGTAAGGCAAGACGGTAGGTAAAGTAAGGTCGACACTTCGTGCCTTCCCAAACTCTAGCACATTCCTAGCCATAAGAAAGAGGTAGTGACTTAGCAAAAACCATAAAATCCGTGAAACTCTAGGATCTCGGGTGGAAAAGGCTTCGGCTAAGTCTATCTTTTCAAAGAAAAGGCCATCATAACCAGTCATCTTCGCCAGTGGTACAAATGCCTATGAGGAAAACTCACTCTCTTTCACTTAGCTAGAAATTCTTGATGGCTTAGGCTTGGCTGGAGCTCAGCTACCTTCACTTCTTTTTCTTATGAGCAATCCACTCCCTTTAGCTTCATGAAGAAGAGTACTTAACCAGTCTTACTTACCCACCATTCTAACAAAAACCAAGAGTAGTGTTGAGTGCTTCCTTTTGCTTCACATCCCGCATGCTTGACACAATACGTTATCATACCGGGTACCTGTAACAATCCATTGGCACAATCAGACGGAACATTGACGCTCTCTTCGAGCCGGTGGAGAGCTGGCCTGCCAGCGACTGCAGACGCAGCGCGAAGTCCTCCACCGTCTCCCCGGACTTGAACTGGAGGTCGTCGAACTCCCGGCGCAGTTTGCTGCACCTTGTCCTTCTTGGCCCGGTCCGAGCCGATGCGGAAAGACGCCAGCATCTCCCACACCTCCTTGGCGGTGTCCTTGCGGCTGATGGCCTCATGGTACTCGCTGGGCGTGGACGCCATGAGCGCCTCCATGACGCCCACCTCCGCATCCTCACCAGCGTTGCCGGTCTCCACGGTAGCCCACCACCTCCGCGCGCGCAGCTTCCACTTCATGTGGACAGCCCACTGGCCGTAGTTGGTGCGGGTGAGCATTGGCCAGGAGCTGGCTTCGCCGAACTCCTACACCGTGCGCACCTCCGCCTGGGGTTGGACGACCAGTGGTTGTGCCACCGTCTCACCCTTCCCCGAGTTGCCGTCCTTCTTGGCCCCAGCGCTCCCGTCCATTACCGGCGGTTAAGCACAGCAAGGATCAAAGCTCCGATACCAATTGTTGGCACTTGCACCCAATGCTCAGGTGAGCAGCACCTGCTCTCCTCTCCTCTCCCTCTCCCCTGCTCCAAGGTAGAAGAAGAGTTTGAGCTCTCTACACACACACAATTTCTGCGTTGGCTGAAACTGAACACACTGAATGGTGGTAAAGAAGCTGCTTTTTCCATTACAATAGCATAGTATTATATACACAATACATGTACCATACAAGGTACACAACTACCTACTTCTTACACCTAAGGTACAGGCTTAAATCAGCCATACTTGTATTCCTAGGACCAGCCTTCTGGAAGTTGTTGTACTTCTAACTATTCTTGTACCTAGAACACTAACAAAGAGTGGCCTATTGCCATCTTTGTACCTCTTTTAGCAGAGCTGACCGAGAGTACCAAAAGGAGAGTGATCAGCAGGAGCTTATGTCTTACAGTTGTATCTTTTGAAGTTAATCAATGCAATAATTGATGATATATATTTTTAATTTTGCAACGATAAAAAAGGAAAAGTGATTTAAATAAGACTTTTCTTTTGAATGTTTTTCTACATTCCTAAACATTTACTTTGTAATATTTTATTCTTTCTTGTTAGATAGTAACTAGTAGTAAATGGTAATGTATAGTTCTAAATCCTTTTGTTTTTGGTTTCAGATATAATATCATTTAGCTTCATGCATATACCATTTTCTTTCCTCCAGTATCCCAAAATGAAGGTTAAAATCAAGCTTGCTTTGCTAAAAAAGATCGATGGAGGGAATCGGAGGCCCTGTCCCTAACAATCATTTTAGAATGGACGACACTGTGAAGACAAGTGTTTTTAACATTTGATGATGGAACCAAGATACCTTGTCTAAAACAATTCTCAAAAAAGGTGTAGAAATATAATCTACCAAATATTAAATTCCCTTATTGATTTGAATAATTAATTTTTTTTTGAAAAAGCCACTGAAAAGAACGCTGAGAAGATGACCACAAGAGTCTTTTGTACATTATATAGAAACCATGCGACCATTTGTTCACTGAACATAGATAAGGTTAAATAATTCCATTATTATGATTAGTGATCATACTTTGCTTTGCCTAAATATCATTAATTGCTTACAGATGTTTTTATCTATTTACTACAGGATGTTCCAATGGTTGCCAAGATCTATGAGAAGGACATTAATATTTAATTTTGTAGAATAAAATAGAGTGGCACTGTAGTTTAATATGTAAATTGGTTGTAGTTTATACGTTGCATCAGTTATCTGTCATGTATATGTTTCTTTGTGGTAGTCAGAGATATATTTTGCATAGTGGACTTGAATTCATTTAAGTAAATAGAGTGTGGTATGTAGCTTCTGATTAGTTGTACATTTCCATTTCTTTTTTATTATATAGTAATGCATGGTATTTAATGCATTTATTCACTGCCTACTATGCTAATGGCTACATATAGTAAGCTTCATTTCCTAGGAGTTTTTTGTAACCTGCTTGCCTGCATGGTAAGGACATTTCGAGACTGACTGTAGTTCCTAATGGCATGAGATACATATCCAATTACAGGTAAAGGTGCAGTGGTAGTACTTGAGAATGTTGCAGAGCTCATATCTAGAAATAAAAATCCTGATAAAGGTGTTACCATATCACAGGTTTCTGGATAGGAGCACAAACTTATTGTTAGTCCTCTTACCCATATTAGGTACTTGTCCGTTTTTTATTGTCAGTCCTCTTATGATTCTAATACAATTCTCTTTTCTTTATCATTATATATCATCTCCTTTAAGATTTTGGTACAATCCTCTTGAGGTCAAATCGTTTCTGAACATCAATCTTTGATTTAACATCCTTCTTTAGAATTCTACGTATTAACACCTACCGTAGCTGTGAACTGCTTACTCCCTCCATACTGGTAAAGAATGTTGTTTAATACCTGATTTAGCATATCGAGGAGCGATTTATTAGGGAGGTATTTTCTGTTTGCCTTTATTAAATTGGAAACCATCACTACTACCGGTAGTCCAAACGGGCTAGACGGACCTGTTCGGGCCGTGTGCTCCCTCTGCCCCGCCCGTCGCCCATCGTGGCCTCGTTGGCTCTGCCCACTGTCCATCCTTATCCTTATCCATTCCTCTCCCTACCTACGGTTCCACACTCACGCGTCGTTCGCTCGTCCTCGTTCTCGTCATGGTTGCGCGCCACTTGCTCATCCTTGTCCTCGTCATGGTCCGCGGCCACTCACTCCACCCCGTTGTCGGCGACTGCTTCTGGTGGTGCTCGTCGCGCTCGCTGGCCGCCAACTCCCTCCTATCACTGCGCTGGTGGTGCCCGTCGTGCATGTCGCCTGTCTCCTCCACGGTCACACGCCACATGCTTCGGCGAGGCGCCCCTCCCTCACTCCGCGATCTCCATGCCACCGAAGAGGAGCGAGATGGTGAGGGCTTTCCGGTGAGGTTGGTGGATCAGATCTGAGTGTTCCCTTCCTCCTCCATCCTTCTCATTTGGAGCTGAGCTTTCCCCCTCATTATCCTCCTTCTCCTCCCACTCCTACTTTAATTTGGAGGATCTGGATATGAGGAACATGATGATGGCTAGGGTTCCGATGAGTACTGTAGCAGTATGTTGTTTTTGCTATTTCAACAACCAACATTTCTTTGTTGTATTAGATTTTTTTCTTTCGTTTCTGTTTACTTCAACAGCTTTGGTTTTACTGTTGCAACAAGCAATTTTTCTTTTGTTGCATTAATTTTTCTATGATGTTTGCATCTCGCATTGCTTTTTGTTTTGCTGTTGCATTAGCTTTTGGGTTGCTATTGTAACAAGCAATTTAATTTGTTTTCACAACAGGTTTTTCTGGGTTGTTTTAACATATGTTTCTAGTTTTCGCAACAAGTATTTCTGGATTGCTTCAACATATGTTTATGGGTCGTTTCAATATATATTGTTGGGTTGTTTCAACAGGTATTCTAGGGGTGTCTTCAACAAATTATTTTTGGTTGTTTCAACATAGGTTTCCAGGTTGTTTCAACAAATACCTCGGGGGTGTTTCAACAAATTATTTTTGGGTATCAGTTTCGATAGAATAAAATGTTAGGATTCAAAGGATTGTGCAAAATACAGTGCAAGTAAACTGGCAGTGTACATTGAAGTGAATCGAAAGCTCCAGAAAATTATACTATTCAATCGAATAGGAGTATAAGCACATCAATTCAATACCTTTGTGAGAACAAATCCCGGATTTGAAGACCTAGATATGAAATAACTGGACAAGGATGTGGATCTTCCGATGGAGAGGAGGACGGATGAGGTGCGGCGGAGAGAAGCTCACGCAACAGCACCGGGAGAGAGGGGCGGAGAGGAGGGCAGAGAGAGAGAGAGGGAGAGCATTGTTAGAGAGAGGGGAACGAGATAGGGTTCCAGTGCATGCTCGTGCAGATGTGGTGTGGCCCAATGGGGATGGTGGTAGCCTTAAAGAAGGCGCCGGCGACAGCATCCTAGGAAGAAGAAGAAGGCAGCGGCGGCGCAACGGCCGAGAGAGGGTATACAGGAGATGGAGACGCGAGTAGGAAGGGAATCCGAGAGGGCCATCCGAGGGAGCTGAGGGGACGAGCCGACCTGCCATCTACAGACGAGCCAAGAAAACGAGCAAAGTATTTTGAGCCGGCTATCCGCATGCAATTGTGGTCCTCGGACTGGCCCATATCGAAAAGCAGCCAACCAGAGCTTGGGAATAAGCTGAGCGTGCGCACCCGTGAGTCGCGTTGCATTTCAGGGGGTTGTTGTGTGGAGCCGAAGGGCTGAGCCCGACATTCGTCGGATTAAAATTGTCGCCTCATGAGCTCTTTATTTTTTTTCAGGTTGTAAAACTACCCGCACGAGCACCCACTACCTGCAGCGGCTACGCTAAACGTCCCGCTACGGTCCCGGACGCGATGCTCGTTCGCCAAATACAGCAGGGTAGCGGGAGTCCGCGACCGCTCGACGTGGCGTGGGGCTCATGCCTCTGCTCCACCCACGCCTTTGCTCCGCCCGCGCCTCTGCTCCTGGCGACGAGGAAGCTCCGCCGTGTGGAGGGAGGGGAGCCAGGGCCACCGCGCACGCCGCCCGCACGCTCGCCCGCTGAAGCCTCACACGGAGGGGAAGGAGAAGGGAGAGAGGGAGGGAGCAGAGGGAGATGGAGGGACGCGCCGGAGCCCATGGCTGCTTGGAGCCGCCATGAGCGTGCTCCCCGTGGTGGCGTCGTGGCTCCCTAGAGCAAGGATAGGAAGATGAGGGCGAGCAGAGAGGGGAAGGGCTGGGAGACGGCACCAGTGCAAGGTACTCTACCCACATAAATAACCGCTGTGATTCCTGTGGAAAAATGGAAAACGACTCCCACACATTCTTCATTGCAATCTACCACGAGAGGTATGGTCTTCCTTCGATCCTTCTATGCCTTCTACCAATCTCCCTGATGAGGCCGATGGTATACAAGTTTCACTTCAGTCTTTTATTCCTAACTCTGTACCTGATCCTACCTTCCATAAAATTCTTTTCACCTTGTGGTATATATGGAAAGCTAGAAACGACTATCATTTCAATAGGAAGCAATGGACGGCGGCTCAGGTCCATCATGCAGCGGCAGCCCACATGGCCTCCCACAATCAAGCTCTCATTCCACAGCAGCCCAACGACGAGGACCACCTTCGCATGCCTACAACTACTACACGACCTCACCAGTCACACAACCTGACCATGCAGGTACAACATGCTGTTCCAGCAATGCAGGTCAGATCCTTGCAATTGCAACACTTGCCAGCAGCCATGCATGAATGGCTCCAGTCAAGGTTCTGCAGTGCCTCTTCCCAAGGACCAAGCACTCACGCAGCCACCCAACCTCAACGCCATAACCCAAGGTATGCCATTTTACCATGCAGGAGAGTTGGCACAGGCAAACCCACTTCTCCTCACGTTGCCGTCACTTATTCAGGGGATCAGATGCTATACTGATGCCATCACGCCGGATCAAGCCTCTTTAACCCCTAGAACAGCAGGTCTGGGAGTTTTCTTTGTTGATTCACAGGTACAACCGACGAGAACCATTTACATCCAAGCCCGGGCGACCAGAGTCCACTCAGTCTTTACGGCTGAGGCAATAGCACTGGCGTTGGCTGCTACTGTCAATGACAGTCTTCACTTCACTGGCACCACCTTTCTATCAGATTCCCAACTGTTGGTGCAATTTCTTAATGCCAACGATCAGGAACAACACCCCCCGGACTGGAGGGCTAAATCTTTCACTCACTTCATCAAGGTTGCAAGCAACCGAGATAATTGCAACATCTTCAAAATTCATAGGTCCATGAACACGACAGCTCATGTATTAGCTAGACAGGCTTTGCTAGATTCCACTCCTCAAACTTCAAGCATTCAGTGTGTCTGCTCTTATGCCTTGCATGGCCATCAGTGCTCTCTTATTGAGGCACTAAATGACGTACATTTTCAGTCTATCAGACTGATTGCAGCGTCCTGCTGCTGAAATAATATTTATTTGTTGTCAAAAAAAAAAGAGGTGGGAGTGGTCGGGAGGTAAAAAAAAAGAGTAAATTGCACCCGGGTACCTAAACTATTAACATGTAACAAGTAGGTACTCGAACTGCTCCACCACCGGGCGGCCACCTCCGCTGCCGCGCGGGCGCGAGCTGTGCCGTGGGCTCCCTGCTCCTCTTCTTCGTGGCGGGTCCTCTGCTCCGTGATATGGTCAGCAGTGGGAGACCCTTCGCTCAAACGCGCAGAAGAAGAAAAGATTTGGGAAGGGTTTTTTTTAAAAAAAACAATACCCAGAAGTTACGCAAGTATAGTTCGAGTACCTAAATGTTACGGTTTTTAGTTGAAGTACCCAGATGTTACGTAAGTAGTAGAGAGGAATGACCACGGAATATTACTTTTAGACGATGGATTTAGAGTATTACAAGTGCAGATAGTCTAATAGGCAAATACATCTGTAAAATTATTAGCCTCACACCTCATCCAAACAACAATTTTCAAATCAACCTGTAAAGGGAGCTATAATTTACACCGGTTTTGAGTTGAAAACGGGCCTTGCAAACAGAGCCTTAGGCGACCGAGGCTTATCTATCTATCACTCATTTGCCTGGTTTAAGGGCAGCCCATGGAGCCTGAGCCATTTTGGATGGTCTCACAAAGTGCATGTGACCCAAACATACGGAACTTCTGGATTGCATAAGCTTTTTAACCATCCCGCACAGGCTTAGTTAGAACCAAACCCTAGCCCAAATAGCTAGCCGGAGAATTAGTTTTACACGATGGTGCCCCCCCCCCCCCCCCCCCCCCCATGCGTGAACATCACCTGAATGGCTTTTAAAAAAGAAAAAAAATGCGTTGGCCGCAGCTCGGAGAGTCCAACCAGACATAAATTCGGAGTTTGTACGACTAAATACCAAATATTAAATTTAAATTATCACGTACATGTAGTGACACCTGACATTAGCCGCTATCAAACAAGACAGCGAGAAAATAAAGGTCTACCCATAGACAAACAATTGCAAGTTCTTTGGAGACGACTGAGCAGCCTTCATTTTTTTTCACTAAGTTCATCGTCATGTCTTCTAAGAGGAGACATCTGTCATGTGAATGTAATCAATGCGTACAAGAGAAAAAACTTATCAGCCTTCAGATTATTCTCTCACAAAAAAACTATTGTATCAACCTTAAAAAACTACCAGCCAGATTAACTTGCCTGGAGAAGATACTTTCAGCGTGCAGATAACAGGGTGTTTACCTAAACAGTAAAATATTTGTTAGGCCTCTTGCGTAAACAGGAAATTCACAAAACAGCGAAATATTGAAATGTATACTGAATGTTACAAAATGTCTCTCTTTTCCTTTCTCTAATGGGTGTTTAAACTTGAAATAAGATATATACCTTCTTTGAGGATTTCCTCATCATTTGACAGTGTTGCTTTTAGCCGTACTGTGCCACAGACACATCTGGTGGTGTTGAGTACACGGAGCTACAAACATAAATTAAAACAAAATACTTAATGCAGCTGAATAGGATTATTTGAACATAAAAGGACTTATATTTCTGATTGATCTACTAATGATCTAACATTGTCAAACAAAATTCTTTACATACTGATGGTCAAAGTAGAAAAGGCTTGACTGACAAGGATTCTAAAACACATATTTACAACTGGAGCACGCATAATTCCTTACTCTGATCCTAGAAAACTTACCCTCAACATTACATCAGCGTTGGGGCCGCCAGGGACAGTTCCTTTTTTCAATTCGGCCTTGCTTATCTCTAGCAACTCATTCTCCAACTTAAAATAGCAACAAGTAACATATATGAGCATAAAGCAAAAGATTATGCATGAAATATGATTTCTGTTTATAATAACATTTATAAGAAATATGATTTGACTAATAATGCACATATACCTCAACTGCAGTAGCAATGCATCTACCATTCACAGATAGAATAATGTCACCTATCCTAATACCTAGTCCCTCAGCATCAGATTTTGTTGACACCTGCAGTTCAATGGAAATAAATAAGTCCTTATGCATAACAATAGAAACAAATGTTAGAAAATGAAAAAAAAATGGTTCAACTTATGGATGGACAATCAATACCATCTGGACGATAAGACCGGCATCAACATCATACTTCCGATATATCTTCTCTTTACTGACAAGGTTTAAACATTTGATGCCTAAAAGATTCATCCCAAGATGAACTCGGGGTACACATCTACACCAAACATTTATTAGATTCCAAGATAGACAAATAACAACAAACATTTTCAACAAAGTGGTTAAAAGTTACAAACGAAACTATGTATCAAACAAAACTAGATAATTTGATCTTAAATATATAAGCCTACAAAGTGTCTTGTGACTTAACCCCTCCCAACCCAATAAAAACCCTTGTAAAAAACTTGTTCAAATGACCTTCTACAAGGTTTTAGAGCTTGTTCAGTCAACCAGGTGGTGACAAAACACAGTTTCATCCTAGCTTTGGTGTTGAAGATGACATGACAGTCCCTTTTGGTAAGAATAAAGAGTACATCATATATATGTTTTATGTTTAGAATCTACAATACATTACAAATTTCATCAGAAATGCTTGCATGTTTCTGAAACTTTCTCGTCACCAATTTCCCATCAAGATATATTTTGTTAGATAAATCAAAGGGTCAGTGCGCTTCTACCGGTGCATTATTTATGTAGTTAAATGTACGTACAAATTACATTAGACACTTGGATGTTTCTATAATAGGCATTGGTAGATACAAATACTCAAAATGTGCAACACTTAACATAGCAGAAAATGGTAATGCTCATCACATCCATTTCCCAACTCAACAAACCAATATCTAGAAATAAAGTGGTTCTAGTCTAAGGCATTAAAACAAAACAAGACCAACTAGGCTTTTATACAAAAGCATAACACTAAGAAAAACTAAGGAAAGACTCATCTTCAAAGGGGGCTGAGCAACATTATAGAATAATAGAAAAGAAAGAGAAACATACTTGTATGTCTTCAAAATCTCCAAACACTTTATAATGATCGAAGAAGGTATGAAATGTATGGGACTAGTTATCATTCCAGTAACATCTCCTTCAAAATTTATAACTGCACCTCCAGCACCAAACTACATATTTTTTGCTGTTAGCACAAAAATTTAAAGCAGCGTGCAAATGAAAATAAGAAAGAATATGAATTGTACCAGAGAGATATGACCATCGGTGTACATGTAATGGTGACGTTCAAACCTGCCTGTACCTTTGCTCAGCAGCTTTCCATTACGTATTTGTAAATTCGACTCGTACCTTCCAAGAAGAAAAACATCGTAAGCAAATTGTTCATTGCAGAGACGAGTAGGAAAAAAGTTAGGTGAGGACCATCCCTACCAGAACGTGGTGGGGATTGTTTGGCTTACATGTGGGTCATCGTGTTATTATAACCACACACATGTCCACCGTGTTTGTCACATGGTCCACTCGTCAGCTACACATCCCCACCGTGTTGTGGTGAGGATCATCCCTACCCAATTTGTTTCCGACGAGGTAACCTTTTTGGTTCATAAATTCAACTCGTACCTTCCAAGAAGAAAAACATCCTGAGCAAACTGTTCATTGCAGAGACGAGCTAACCTTTTTGGTTTATCCATGACTACACTGACCAGGGCAAAACCATACTGCTTGTCTAGATACGTCAATTTACCCTCTCCATCTTTATGCAATAACTGAACACAGACCTAGAACAATAGTTGGAAAAGACATGATGTTATCTTTGAGAAAGCAGCACCGTTATAGAAATACATAACATAATAAATCTAAAACTAAAGTATCTAGAAAAGCCAACAGAGTTATCACTTTTTTAGCTATCTATACCATAAGTGATACCAAGGAATGTTACAGAAGCAAATAACAATGCACAATCTGCCACTCCCGCTTTGGAACGAAATTCTAAAAACTAACGCTAATAACGTTTTTATTTTAAAAAGGAAGAATTGGATTCTTGCCCCTATATTTTTTAGAAGTTGGAGATTTGTTGGTCCCTTGATCAGTAACCAGGTGAGCAACCCTGCTCACCTCTACTCTCTCTCTCTCTCTCTCACACACACACACACACACACCCAGAACCAAGGTAGAAGAAGAGCCTGTGAGGAAAGTGCTGAATGCTACTACAGCTGCACGTTGATGCTACTGCTGTGCTCTTGAGATCAGCACACACACACACTTACACCTGCCCTGCTTCAGCCTTGGCCGAATAGAGCACTAGAGAATGACTTGAGCTGAACTGCTCAGGGCCGGTGCAGCCCTTTACCTGATAGCAACTACTTACAACAGTTCAAGTGGCTTTCCTAGAAATTACCTAAGTGAAGACCTTGACTTGGAGTCAAGTCTTCAGCTGAACCAGCCCTAGTGGCTTCCTAGCAATTTCCTAGAAGCTGCACTACAATGCAAGCATTGGCCTATTGTCAACCCTGCTACAGCAAGAGAGATTAGCAGCAGATTGCTCACAATTCTTCCCCTAATCCTGCCACTAATCCTTGACCTCAGCCATGCCAATCATCTGCCTCATCTCCAGGAACCTGAGACGCCCGAGTGACTTGGTGAGAATGTCAGTGAGCTGCCTGCCGGTCTCGACAAACTTGATGACGATCTGCCCTCCATCGACGCAATCCCAGAGGAAGTGAAACTTGAGGTCGATGTGCTTGCTCCGGTCGTGGAGGACAGGGTTCTTGGCGAGGGCGATGGCAGGCTTGTTGTCCACCATCAGCGCTGGTGGGCGAGCTTCCTCGCCGGTCAGCTCACCCAGCAGCCGGCGCAGCCAAACTGCCTAGCACGCCGCCGTGGCTGCTGCAACATACTCCGCCTCACATGTTGACAGCACCACCATCTTTTCCTTCAGCGATTGCCATGCAATTAGGGCTGACCCGAGGAAAACAAGCACGCCAGAGGTGCTCCGTCGTCCGTCGACGTCGCCTGCCATGTCTGCATCGCTGAAAACAGTGAGCTTGAGCTCACCTTCCTTGGTCTTGGGGGGTGCCTCGCTGAAGACCATGAACCTCAGCCCACCTTTGCTGCCGTGCTTGGGGAAGATAATCGCTTGATCAAGCGACCCCTTGACATAGCGCAACAGCCTTTTCACTGCTGTCCAATGATCTTCACGCGGGTCCTCCATGAAACGGCTGACATACCCAACCGCGAAGGCAATGTCCGGCCTAGCATGTGAGGTAGCGCAGCTCGCCGACGATGCTCCGGTAGAGCGTCGCGTCCACCTTCACAGCGGTGCTGTCCTTGCTTAGCTTCAGCCGCTCCTCCATCAGAGTCGCGCACGGCTTGCACTCCGCCATGCCGCCGCGCTCCAGCAACTTCTCCACATAGGCGCGCTGGCCCAGGGAGATGTGCTCCTTCCCCTGCCTCACCTCAATGCCAAGGTAGTAGGAGAGTTCACCAAGATCGCTCATCTTGAAACGAGCAGCCATCTCGCGCTTGAAACCATCAATGTCCTGCGCCCGTGCTCATGTGACGATCAAGTCATCCACATACACACTGACGATGAGCTCCTCCTTCCCCCGTCTTCGCGTGTAGAGCGTGTGCTCTGTGGCGCAGCGAGTGAACCCAAGCTCACCCAAGGTGGTGTCGAGCTTGGCGTTTCACGCCCGAGGGGCCTGCCGCATCCCATAAAGCGCCTTGCGCAGCTTGAGCACCTTATGCTCAGCTCCCTTGATGGCGAAGCCGGGAGCTTGCTTGACGAAGACCGTTTCCATGAGCTCACCGTTGAGGAAAGCAGACTTGACGTCGAGGTGGTGGATGCGCCAATCCTTCGCTGCTACCATGGCTAACAGCAAGCGAAGTCGATGCCCTCACGCTGGACAAAGCCACGAGCAATGAGGTGCGCCTTGTGCTTGACGATGGCGCCGCACTCGTCCCGCTTCACCTTGTAGACCCATTTGAGTCCGATTGGACGGCAGTCTGGAGGTAGATCAACGAGCTCCCAAGTCCCGTTCTCTTCAATTTCCTTCATCTCCTCCAGCATCGCTCGCCTCCAATTTGCGACCCGCTCAGCCTGCGCAAGTGTGGATGGCTCCTCTACACTTACAGGGAGCAGCTCTGGAACATCGTGCAGTGCACAGAACGTTGCCATGAGGAGAGTTGGCTCATCATCCTCCACCTGCGCCAGTTGAGCTTCAGCCTTCTTCTCCTTGGTCGGGCACTCCTTTGCCCAGTGGCAGGCATTGGAGTCGACCTTCTTGTTCTCCGGTGCCTTCCCACACCGCTTGTCACCGTTGTCGCGGCTGGAAGAGCCTTCCCTGGACCGCCGCTGCTTCATCCGCGTGGTCCACTTTTCCTCGGTCAACAGCAGCTTGCTGCTGTCCTTCTCCTTCTCCATCGCCGAATCCAAGCGATCCTCCACCACCCGCAGCCGCCCCGTCACGTCCTCAAGTGTGAGGGTGGACAGGTCCACTATGGTCTCAATTAAGAGCGCAAGCTAGGCGTGCTTGGTTGGAACGATGCGCAGAAGCTTGGCGACGACGTCCTCCTCGTCCATGGCCTTGCCAAAGGTTGCTAGCTGGCTGGCCAAGGACTGCAGCCGAAGCGCGAAGTCTTCCACAGTCTCAGCTGTTGCGCCTTCGCCTTCTTCGCTCGCTCGTAACTGATGCGGAAAGAGGCAAGCATCTCCCAGGACTCCTTTGCTGACTTCTTCGCCCCCATGGCCTCATGGTACGCGGTCGGCGTGGATGCCAGCAGCGCCTCGATGGCTGTGATGTCGTCATCTTCGTTGTCGGTGCCAATCTCGACTCCAGTCTAGAGTCGCCGGGCTCTGAGCTTGTATCTCATGGTCACCACCCACTCGCCGTAGTTGGTGCGGGCCAGCTGTGGCCAAGTGCTGCCACTGACCTCCCGCACCATATGGATCACAACCTCCTTTCGTGGCTAGGCAGTCTCAGCATCCTTGCCGCTACCGCTGCCCACCTCAGAGTTGTTGTCATCTGCCATTGTCGGCGGTTACGCACAGCAATCGACGGTGTACGGCTCCGATGCCACTTGTTGGTCCCTTGATCAGTAACCAGGTGAGCAACCTGCTCACCTCTACTCTCCCTCTCACCATGAACCAAGGTAGAAGAAGAGCCTGAGTACACACACAGATGCTACTGCAGCTGCACGTTGGTGCTACTGCTGTGCTGTTGAGATCAGCACACACACTCACACCTGCTCTGCTTCAGCCCTGGCCGAATAGAGCACTAGAAAATGACTTGAGCTGAACTGCTCAGGGCTGGTGCCCTTTACCTTCTATTTATAGCTGATAGCAACTACTTACAACAGCCCTAGTGGCTTTCCTAGTGTCCAGGGGCATTTTAGTTTGATACGCAAATACAGGAGCTGCAGCTGGGTCCAAAGTAGAGTAAAACGTAGCAAAGGGTAAAAGAGAGGGAGAAGGAGAATATGAAGGGTAAATCTCCAATTCAGTGAATTGTAAGCGCAAATCTCCAACTTCTAAAAATTGTAAGGGCAAGAATCCAATTCTCCCTTTTAAAAAAGGCATTACATTTTGAAAAATTTACCTCAGCTTCTGGAGCATATTCATCTCCGCCTAACCACTCATCCACATTTGGAGATTTTGAGCAGACGAGCTTCGATGTTGTTAGAATGGTTCCAGTGCCATTACTCCACTCAATCAAAATGCCAGAGCATTTTCTTAGTAACTTGCGAGCTGCATATGCACATTTGCGTTAGGAAATTACAGCAAAATCTGTAGCACAATGAAATACAACAACAGCATGTACCATCATATGAGGAGAGCCCAAAAACAAACTCTGATGCTTTGAGGATGGTATCTGCTTTACTTTCTTGAGTAATATCTGGACTAGTAGCAGTGTCTGAATCCAATGTGGGAAGCTTCCATATTTCATCTACACAGAGAAAAAAAACACAAAGTGAAAAAAAAAGGGACGAAGTTTATCTACAAACAGGAATTTTGTGTTGCCCAGGGCAAGAGAATATGCGGTTATGACATTGCTACTGCGGTTACAACATATATTTTATTCATAAATTAATTAGCTAACAAACATAGTCTTGCCTACCACTGTACTTTGTTGGTTCTAGACAACACATAAATGTAGCAAAGTAAGATACAAGTGTAGGCTAGGCTTAATTCCATCACAGACAGTACACAAAGAGAAATTGGCGTGCTGAAATACGAACCTAGCTTGGCATTGTACTCTTTGTCTGCACTCCAGTAGGGTCCTAGCAGCTCTGAGTCCGGGTCGGATGGTTCATCGCAGACTTGTCCGTTTGAGTCCTGCACCTCCAGGTACGGCATACTAAGGGGAGTGTTGGGTACAAAGTCACCTGCAGCAGTATTCTCAGCAGCATCCTCAGCAGGTTCCTCAGCAGCATCCTCACAAGCATCCTCAGAAGTACCCAGAGCAGTGGCAGTCGACAAACCTGTGATCTTTTGCCAATCATCCTCAGCAGCATCCAGCATAGACTCCACCTCTTTCCCTCCGGCAGGTGAAGTTGGAGCTGTCAACTCTTCCCCGCCGCCGGCAGTTGAAGCTGAAGGAGGCGCGGGAGTCACCAGCTGTGCGCCAATTGGATCTCCGGCAGCCACTTCCCCTTGGGAGGAAGGTGCGGCCACAGATCGGGGCATGCTACCCGACGTCTCCACCTCCTGAGTCCCTCCGGCCATACCAGATCTGGCCGCCCTCGACCGGGACCTCGCCACCGGGCCCGTCCCTGTGCCAGGTTGGATTGACTGGGGTCGCCGCCGCTTTCTTCCTCCCGTACCTGCAGCACTACCCTCGGGCTCCGCCTCATCCCTTCCTCCCGTACCTGCAGCACTACCCTCAGGCTCCGCCTCATCCCCTCCGGCAGGTGAAGCTGAAGCTGGCCGCTTTCTTCCCATGGATCTCGAGATAATCTTCGAACGAATCACGCCGCCGCTGCGATTTCGCGGTGGAGTCGATGTAGGGGAAGACACCCAGCCTTTTTTTCAGGGCAGGACTGGTGGTGATTTATGATGCTAGGCCGTGAGAGCCGGCGGCCCGTTGCTGGGCCGCGCGGCACAGCAGCCCACGTTATTATTTCCTTCTTTTCCTCTCATCTTTTCTTTTTTTCATTTTCTATTTATCAAAATATTCTTTTTTTCTTTCATTTTTTCTTTTGTTTCCATGGCTGTGTTTAGTTCCTCCAAAAATCCAGAAAAATACACTATGCAAAAAAAAAGATTCCCTATCGCATCAAATTTGCGGTACATACATGGAGTACTAAATGTAGACGAAATCAAAAACTAATTGCACAGTTTAGTTGTACTTTGCGAGACAAATGTTTTGAACCTAATTAGTCAATGTTTGGACAATTATTACCAAATACAAACGAAATGCTACAATGCGCTACAGGAATTTCAACCATCCCCAACTAAACACAGCCATGCATATCTATTTTTAGGAGTGAAAGATATATTAAATCATAGTGTAAATTACATCCACCATACAACAATTTTTATGGTCGTATCACTTTGATCCAATCTAGAATATGGTGCAAATTGAGGCAAAAACGTATCAAATGCGTGCATGTAGTAAATGTATTTTGCGAATGTGACCATGACGTGGACTCCACATTTTTGTTCTTGAGCTACGTATAGTATAGGTGGCTTGCTACTGTATATTCGATTGAGATTACTAGGAACATAACCATGGTATACGAAATTAGATTGACTAGGAAAAAATGTAAGAATTAGGGATATGGCCCTGAAAAAAACTTCATTTAGGAATCCAGTCCTTTTTTCTTTGAATTTGGGAATCCGACCTCAAAACGAAAATTGTTTAGGAATATGGCCTTCCGTCCATTTTCAGCCTTAACGGTGTTAACTACGAGCATAAAAAGACCATTCTACACTTGAGAAGGAAAAATAGAGTTTTGTCATATACTCAAAATATTATAAACAATTGGAACTCGGTTTTTTATTTTATTTTTTCCTCAGGGGCAAAATTTTCTTTTTACCCCCTACTTAACAACGTCAAGTGCTGAAAATGGATAGAAAGCCTAATAACTAAGAAAATTTTGTTTGGAGGCCTTCCACCCAAATTCAAAATAAAAAAAGGCCTAAGGCCTGATACCTAATTCTCCCTAGACAAAAAGGTAAGGTCAGTGAGAAGAGTAGTATAAAAGGGGTCTATTACCTTGGATTCACGCGCTGGCCACATTCGATAAAATGTTTCCACCAAACAAGACTAGTAAAATTTGATCAGGATTAGAAGAGATTTAATCATATTTGAAAATAATTCCAATTCATTTTCTAACCTAAAAATACTACATGGCCTGCATGCAACAAGTAAATTTAAAAAATAGTCAAATTAGATTTGAAATGTTCAAAATTGATTGTTTTTTGTATCTAAATTGGTAACACGTACATTAATAAGGATTTGAAATTTGTTTTACAAAAATAAAAATTCAGTTATTTGATTTAGTGTTATCTATTCATCACTCAAAATGAAAATCTTAGGGTTCGAGAGGGAACAAATATAGGGAACAAAATTCCTCTCCCCGATTTGTGTTACTTCTTATCCTGTTTGCACAAAACTCGTTTTTGCATATACAAGACATAGGGCATGTTTTGGGACTGCTCCACGAACTCTGCTCCACAAACTTCACCGTGGAGCAGCTCCACAAAAAACTGGAGTTTGTGAAATACCTCTTTAGGTGCTTCACAACTCCACCTTTTTTCCTGGAGCTGTGTGCGTGGAGCTGAAACCGTTTGACTAAAAAACGTGGAGCAAAGCTGAAAAACGTGGAGCGGAGTAGTCCCAAGCTGACCTATACTTTAGTCTTTTGCATTTCATTCATGCATGCACTTGCGCGAAAATGTTTTGTACGTCATCGCCAAAAGCAAGCCCAAATCCAGTCCCGAACAAACATACTGTATCCATCTTTTACTAGTGCTGAGTTCAACACAAATTTTGGTGAGGTTTATCATAACAGGTAATAAAAATATATACAAATATAATGCTACGAATAACAAGGATATTGTTCTGCTCATCATGTTTCTCAGATCATACACTACAGGGGACATCACTAGATCCACCAGACAGACTAGTAAAATCCAATATACGTTTCATTTCCTTGTGTACTCTAGCTATAGTATCTTTTGTCTTGAATAATACTTTCACGTAATCGAAGAATTCAATTAAGAAATGATAAAAAAACCATCTTTTTTTCTGAAAGTGTGCATCTAGATCTCACAGAGACTCGTCAAACACGGCCTCCGGTGGCGGAGGCGATGAACGACAGCAGCGGGTTCCCAGCGCCACCGGCACCCTGATCACCAACCTCATCAAGAAACAGATCCTCAGGCACGCGGCACGCACCATGCGCACACACAACCGCCGCACCCAGCGCGAGCGCGGAGAAGATGAGCGAGCCCACGGACGTGAGGAAGACGACGAACGCGGACGCAGCAACGAGCCCGCCGAGCACCTCGCGGTCGGAGAACGTCCTGCCGAACGCGGCCAGGGGCGGCGCGTCGGCGGGGCGGAGCACATAGAGGAGGCACCAGGCGGCGAGCAGCGCCAGCAGCGCCGCGAGGGAGAAGGGGTGCGCGAGGAGCGCCGCGGCGAGGCAGAGCGCGGTGACGGCGGCGTAGTTGACGCGGAAGTAGGCGAGGTTCTTGCGGAGGCGGGAGGTGGCGTCGGAGAGGGTGTCCGGGCGGGAGAGCGCGGAGCGGTCGGCGAGCTCGGACCACGGGCGCGCGCCGGAGAGGGTGTGACGGGTTGTGTCGAGGAGGCGGGTGAGGAACGCGCGGAGGGCTGCGGGGTTGGTGTCCGTGGCGTCGGCGGAGGAGAGGGATGTGGGGATGGGGGTTGGGGTCGGGGTGGGGGATGGTGCGGCCGCCGGGACGACGGTGGTGGGGAGGATCGGAGGCGAGGCCGCGGCCATGCCGAGGTGGCGATCGGGGATCTCTGTGTCTGGGCGGGTCTGAGGAGGCCTGACCGATCGGGGAGAACGCGGAGAGAGAAGCAATGGGCGCGAATACAAATGGAGGCCTGACCGACACACGGGGGGTCAACGCTTCACCGGTCAGCACGTTTTCTTCTTTGTGATTGTGATGAAAAATGGCCCCAGTCCATCAAGAGTTCCTTATTTTACGCTCAGAATTGTGACTGGCTAACAATTGTAATAACATCGAAAAAAAGAGACAATTTTTTTTCCATGGCTCCATCAAAAGCTCGTTTTTATCACATTGAAAATTCAAATACGACCAATGTTGCATGGGCAGTCACTCCAGGCTCGAGTTGCCGAGAAAAGCAGCAAAGTCAGTGCTTATGCAGCTAACATTGATGGTTAGCTCTGAAATTGTGATGCATAACAAAGAATGCTCGGGCAGCACACAAGTTTCCTTTTCAAGGTTAGGCAGCAACAAAGACTAGGTCCAGCACCAACATCAACAAGTCTGCAATGCATCTTCCTCTTTTTCTCAATATCTTCACTTTCCTCTTTTCCGCATTGTAAATGGTCATGCTATTTTAGGGGTACTTTGCTTGGATCTAGAAGAAACAGCCGGCACACCAGCAAAGCTTTTCTACCATACCCAAGGCCCAAACCTCCCTCCCCTTGCATCATTCCTTGCCTTGAATGCACTGTATATACCAGGACAGCAAATCACAGTTGCAAAAAGGCTAGTCTGAAAACGCAACATTAGCTTTGGCAGATTTTTGCTAGTTTAACAAAGAACACACCATTTCAAGCTACGGTTACCATACCCAAGGACCAACCAAGATAATATATAGCACAAGAATGCAAGGAGACATTCAACACGTCTGTGTCCCACTTCTAGTTCCACAACAACAGTTACTGATTCTCAGTTCAGCACCAATTGACACACATCTTATGATATTGCCCTTAATAGGCAACAGCCATGGCATTAGGCATCATGAATTTCCTTTATTAAAGATGCGGGCCTCAAGTCTAGAAGGTGGAGCCGTTCCAACCGAAGTCCGAGCGCTGCATGACCATGTAATGAATGTATCAGTGCTCACAAATAGCATGACCATTTACACCATGACAACAGCGGAAAGTGAAGATCTTAACAACATCTATCAGTCTATGAAGACAAGTAGAAACGAAGCACGTGCAGAATTAGGAGGATGACACCAAACAACATATGGTTATTTACATGATCTATTCTTGATGCAAAGCATGCAAACATTGAGCATGTTCTTGTGCCGGATGGGCCTAACAAACAGCAAAATTCCAATCAGAACATGATGACGGTAATGAAGACCCATGAATGAGCAATCAATAAGGAATTGTGGCTCTTACCTTTGAGTCGTAGAACTTGAGGTAGAAGCGTGACTTGGGAACGGACAGCTTTGACTCCAGGATAGAAGCAATGCCAGCACTAAGCTTCTTATTCACATCAGGGTTCAGGCCTCCAATAGAAACCAGCTCACCATATGCTGCAGGCTCCTGGGTACCTCCAAATGCCATAGGCACTGAACCCTTGAGAACAACCATCACATACTGTGGGAGGAAAACCATTCCAGTTAGTTCCTCAAGATGATAGTAATAAAGAGAAATGGCTCCATCCAAATATAAGTCAAGAACAGAGAAACAATAAAAGCATGAGCCTAGAACCACAGGTTAACAACCACGAATCCAAAGTATGTTAGTATATGAGAAGAGATTAGCATGGTCAGGTTATGAACACAATGTATTCAGTATTCAGAGAGGTCATTTTTTGATAGTAGCAAAGCAGCTGCCTGACTAACATATGGTATACCTCAAGCAGCTGTCATTTATTGAGACTTTAAATTTAAGAGAACTGCAGATGACAGGTAGGAAATATACGTGGGCCAATTATGCGGAAAGTCTGACCTATGAAAAATTAGATAGAATTTTAGTGACTGCGGAGTGGGAACTCAAGTTTCCATTGGCTAATGTCCAGGCTCTCACGAGGGAGATTTCTGATCACTCTCCACTTTTATTAGAGGCAGGACAATCTTCTCACAGGGGCAATGCTAAAAAAATTAATTTTGAGTTAGCATGGTTGTCAAGAGAAAGTTTTTTTGACATGGTAAAAGAAGTGTGGGAATCCGAAAATAGAGGTAGCACACCATTGGGAAGGTGGCAGGCTAAAATTAGAAGGCTCCGTCGTTTTCTGAGAGGCTGGGCTCGAAACTTGGTCTCCCAAGTTAGGACTCAGAAAACAGAATTATTCGCTAAACTGGACGAGTTGGACCGAAAAGCGGAAACTTCGTTGTTATCATCTCAGGAAGTAGAACTTTGTTTTCTACTTCAAGGGCAGTTAAGGAAGTTACTAAGGGACGAGGAGACATATTGGCTCCAACGCTCCAAAGCAACGAACTTACTGCAAGGAGATAACAATACTAAGTATTTTCATTTGTTGGCTAATGGTAGACATAGAAAGACAAAGATTGTACAGTTAGAGCAGGACGAAGGGGTTATTGTGGGAGATGCAAATTTACAAGATTACATAACCAATTATTATAAGGGCCTGTTTGGAGCTCACCGATGAGACTATGAGGGATGATATATCTCAAGTATCAGAGGGAGAGAACGATGAGTTGATAGCACCATTTAGTGAGGATGAGGTTAAAGCGGCAATTTTTGATATGAAAAATAATAAGGCACCGGGTCCGGATGGATTTCCTGTGGAATTTTTTAAATTATTCTGGGAAATAATCAAGCAGGATAATGGGTCTTTTCCATGAATTCCATATGGGGAGGTTGCCCATACATAGCCTGAATTTTGACATAATTACTCTCCTACCCAAGGTTGCAGAGGTGACCCGCATTCAGCAGTACATACCAATTTGTCTTCTAAATGTGTCGTTTAAAATTTTCACGAAGGTCTTAAATAATAGAATTCTAAAAGTTGTGGATAAGGTAGTTGGCCCGACTCAGACCGCTTTTATCCCAGGGAGACACATTATGGAAGGGGTTGTTATACTCCATGAAACAATCCATGAGTTACATAGGAAGCGGAAAGATGGGGTTATATTTAAAGTGGACTTTGAAAAGGCGTATGACAATCTTAGATGGCCGTTTATTTTGCAAGTCCTCATGCTGAAAGGCTTCTCACCAACCTGGTGTGAGTGGATTTTAAAGGTTATGTCTAGAGGAAGTGTAGCGATAAAGGTTAATGATGATATAGGCCATTATTTTCAAACAAGAAAAGGAGTGAGGCAAGGGGACCCACTATCGCCTATCTTGTTTAATATAGTGGTGGATATCTTAGCGGTTATAATTTCTAGAGCGAATGATGTCGGACAAACTCAAGGAGTTATCCCACATTTGATGGATGAGGGTTTGTCAGTGCTACAGTATGCGGATGACACTGTCATTTTTATGGATAATGATTTAGAGAGGGCAAAAAACATGAAGTTTTTGCTTTGTGCTTTTGAGCAGTTGTCGGGTCTCAAAATCAATTTTCATAAGAGTGAATTGTTTTGTTTTGGAGCAGCTGAGGCAAACCGATCACTGTATATTCAGATTTTTGGTTGTAATGTAGGTTCCCTTCCCTTTAGATATTTAGGAATCCCTATGCATCATCGCAAGTTATTGAATAAAGATTGGAGACACATGGAGGAAAGATTTCAGAAAAGACTAAATGGATGGAGGAGCAAGATGCTCTCAGTAGGAGGCAGATTGGTCCTTATTAATTCAGTTCTAAGTAGTCTTCCTCTGTTCATGCTATCATTTTTCAAGGTTCCTAGAGGGGTCTTGAGAAAAATGGATTACTTTAGGTCTCGCTTCTTTTGGCAATGCGATGAGCATAAGAAGAAATATAGGTTGACAAAGTGAAAAATTGTATGTACACCAAAGGATCAAGGTGGTTTAGGGGTTTTGAATTTAGGGGTGCATAACAAATGTCTTTTGAGCAAGTGGATCTTCAAGTTACTAAACGGAGAAGGAATTTGACAACAATTGCTTAAGAATAAGTATTTAAGAAATAAAACGATGACACAGGTTGAACATATGTCAAGGGACTCACAGTCCTGGACTGACCTTATGAAGGTCAAGAGGGAGTTCCTGTCTTTGGGTAGGTTTGACTTTGGGGATGGAGCAGAAGCACGTTTCTGGGAAGACTCGTGGGTGACACCGCAGCCTCTCAAGAACATATTTCCATATTTATATAATATTGTGAGGAAGAAGAGCGCTACTGTTAAGACAGTACTGTCGACGACTCCTTTAAATGTTGCTTTCAGGAGATCTTTAATCGGGATTAATTTACACGCATGGCATAATATTGTTGTCATGGTGGCAGATGTTAATCTGGCTAATCGTCCGGATCGATTTCTATGTGGGCCACGTCAGGACGGGTTGTTTTCGGTTCACTCTATGTATAGGGCGTGTCTAGACACAGTTGCGTTACCTCATAATTCTTTAATTTGGAAATTAAAACTTCCCTTAAAGATTAAGGTGTTTCTCTGGTACCTGTAAAAGGGAGTAATTTTAACTAAAAATAATTTAGCTAGAAGACAATGGCAAGGAGACAGGAAGTGTTGTTTCTGTTCGTCTAATGAATTTATTCATCATTTCTTTAATTCTCATTATGCCAAATTTATATGGAGATTGATTCAATCTTGTTTCAATCTAAAACCCCCAACAAGTGTGCAGAACTTGTTCTCAGGTTGGGGAGTGGGTTGAATAGAAATTTAAAGTTACGGATGCTTGTGGGAGCAAGTGCGATGTGTTGGGTGCTGTGGTTATCTCGAAATACATTTGTGTTTGATAAGACCATAGCACCATCTTATTTGCAGGTTATTTTCAAGGGGAGGTATTGGATACGACACTGGACGCTACTACAGAAGGAACAGGATCGCCGACCCATGCAGGATGGATGTAGGTTCCTTGAGTCAGTAGCAATGGAGTTGTTTGCTCATGGCTGGAGTTTCAGGAATAAACTTGAGTGATAGTCAGCTTTGTTTTATCGGAACTTTTCTAGCTTTGTTTCAGAACTTTGTTTTTGTGATTTCTTGGACTCTGTGTTAGTCCGTCACTCTGTAATTTTGAACTGTCATATGCATTAGTCGCTAACAAAAGATGAAAAACTGCGACTCTAGTCTGGGGCATAAAAATTTGGGTACTGAACTACATACCCAAAGCAGCTGCATGAGTAACACTAGCACGAAGTGATCGATAAACATGAACTTTCAAATTTCATCTATGTATAAAATTGAAGGCTGTAGTACTAGGGTAACATAAAAAAAAAAAGCTCACGCAGCCCATGGTCCACATAAATAACAACACAGTGCTGAAGTATAGTACATACTAGGGGTTGCTGGTTGATAGAAATCTGGTCCAGAAAAACTGTGAGCATAGACTTCCATTAGTTAGTTTGCTGTAAATACATCTGTTAAGTTGGTACATGAATGGTTTGGCAATTTTTTGTACCAAGTGATCACAATGGTCAGTATATCAGTCCTGCATAGACACTGGGTGTGCAATCTGATACTTTTGAGTTATCTAGTTGTCTTCCTCAATGATGAAACTATTAAAATAAAAGATACAGTTTCATTATATATGAACTCAATTTAAGAACGTCCACGATATGCAGGAGATTGCAGTCCCATCCTAGGGATTCTAGGCTGTGGAATGTGAATATTAACAAAGTGTCCATAATGCACCTAGAGGATATTTCCCCAAAGTAAAATCCTAGACGTAAAAATCCCCATTGCAGTATTTACCAAAGAGAAACATTGGAAGATTTACTGATTCAAGCGAACTCTCTTTAAACAAACATCAATAAGCATGATCAATCGATTGATTGCCTGGGGTCAGCAGCGATGCACATCCCTGCTCAAACAAAGCCCTCTCGAATTTGGTATTTGATTTTCCACCTCTTCCTCTCTTGTGCTTTGTGGTTACTCTGACGCCGACCTTGTCAGTTGCCGACTTGATCGGAAGTCCACTTCTGGGACTTGCCAGTTTCTCAGGTCTTCTTTGGTTTCTTGGTCTTCTCGCAAGCAGTCTAGCGTGGCACAATCGACGTGCGAAGCTGAGTACGTTGCCGCGGCTAGTTGTTGCTCGCAGTTGATTTGGATGATTGCCACTTTGAGAGATTTCGGTCTTGAGCTTACTAAGGTGCCTCTGCTTTGCGATAGCACGAGTGCAATTAGTGTGGCCAAAAATCCTGTGCTTCATTCAAAGACCAAGCACATTGAGGTCCGCTTTCACTTCTTGCGTGATCATTATGAGAAGGGCGACATTGATCTCCGGCATGTCGAGACCCAAAACCAGCTTGCGGATATTCTCACGAAGCCTTTGGATCAAGCTGCGTTTTCTCGCCTTCGAGGCGAGTTGGGTGTTTGCTTTCCTTTTTAAAGGAGGAAAGTTTTGTGTATCATAAGTTCCTTTTGTTTCTTTTAGTCTTTTCTTTGTCCTTCTTCTCTTTTGGTGTCTTGTTAGTGTTAGTAGTGTCATTACTTTTTGCATCTCATTTGCATTTGTGACATAGTTCATTTTAAGCTTCATATCTATAGCCGATATAATGAATCTATGCTCTGTTTGAGGTGTTTTATGTGTCTATGGCGTTGTCTAACTTAGACTCTTTTTGATCTTTATGATATGCAATAGAGCTAAATTAGAAAATCTTTAAAACTGAATTTAAATTCCCCAATGTCACCTCTGAAATGACACTAGCATGAGTAGGCTTTTGAAGATCCTTCTTGGTTGCTTTGTATATAGCTTGTAACTATGACTCTTCATTGTTTCATTCACTACCTTTGAGCACCACGATTAATATCTAAATTGAAATTGCTCTCTGTTTTGTGAATTGGAAAGATCGAGTTGGGTCTGCATTGTGAGCACTTCACCGTGTGTTCGAGACTGCTTCCCATATGGGTCGATACTTGAGCGGTGTCGTGTATGACCAAAACCGGTGTGTCAAGTCCTTTGACTTCGCCTGGTTGGTAAGTAGTGGCATCACTTTGCTTACAACCACTCGCATACAACTTAAATGTGCCTAAAACTGAAAGCTGGCTGCAAAACTCTGAAATTTGGAAAATTCATTCAGTTGGGTCATTGGCTTGTTGTATGAACTTTGCTAAGGGATAGTTTTACTTTCTATACATGAGATTGCTTTGAGATAGATTCTATCTTGCTTGCCATGTCTAGCTGTCTCTAGGAGGTGATACCCTTTCTCTGCTCTCACATGATATGCTCTCTAAAATAGCTTCTAAAGTGATCTTAAGCTCATCTTGAGTCTTTGTTGGGCACGTAGAGCTTTTCCTATTATCACAGGATCACATCACTTAGAGCATCTATTCATTGTCTTAGCTCTAAGTATAAAGCTTTTGCACTCATTTTGCACCTCATGGCATTTGTAGCCGGATCTTGACTTGTTGATGTTTGATGAGTTACATGTGTCAACAAGGGGGAGAGACGTGCATTTCATTCACTTTTCAGCCATCTACTTCCAAGGGGGAGAAAGAGTGCATCTCTTTGGTTTCATTGGTTTAGAGCTCATTTGGTATCTTGAGTGTGCTTTTGCCTAGGGGGAGCTTTTGCTAGATGTGTTGAGCCTTTGCCTCTTCTGGAGGGTCTAGCTTGCTTTGTTGGCTCTGACAGGTTTCGATTGCTTCTTGAGCATTAGGGGACGTAAGTGGTTTCAATTGATATCTTTTGAGCTCCTCTAGTGTTTAAATTGGAAATCTGAGCTTTGAGAGCGGTGATTGGTATCTTGGACTTGCTAGCGGTGTTGAGCCCGTTTTCTGCCTCTTCTTGAGGGCTAGCCTTGTTTTGCCCATATGCTTTTGTTTGGCATCAGTAAGTGGCTTTGTCATGAGGTGTTTTGAAGGATGCTTTTAATTGGTATCATTTTTTGCCTCTCTCTTTTAATTGGTATCGTGTTTGCTTCTCTCAAGTGACCCTGTTTTGGCTTTGGTAGTTTTTGGTCATTTGGAGAGCTTTATCTTGTGGCTCAAATCTGAACTGCACTTGTGTTGACAATGCACTCATCAAGGGGGAGATTGCGAACACATGGTGGATAAGTACCCATGTATGTTCAGCTTTGATGATGAGTGATCGTCCAACATGTGAGTGTTTCAATTTGAGTAGCTTACCCTAACCTCTGCGAAATCAGAAATGTGTGCTTGTCTATCGGCTTGTGGTGTGCAGGTGCTATGCCTAGTGACAGTGGTCAATGGCGTGGAGAAGGTCGAGTAGAAGCTTGCCGTGCCGATGGACTGAGAGCGGTGAAGGGCGGAAGCGGGGCTCGGACTGAGGGACCATGGGCGCCGGCTGACTAGCTGTGGTGGCTAGTACTTGGCATCGGCGAGTGCGAGAAGACATGGAGGTAGACCAAGTTGACCAAGTCAAGACGGTGGACACGCGAGTCGAGCGAAGGCTCAGGGGACTCGGAGTCCGATCGGGCGAAGACAAGGTGGCTCGCGTCGAGTGGTTTGGTGGTTTGGGCCTCAAAACCATCTGCGTCGGTTTCCGAGTTTGGGTCGCAAAACTCGGGGTTCGGTAGTTGAGCCCAAAGCTACCGGTGGCGGGTTTCCTGGGTTTGGGCCTGAAAACCTAGGCAGAGCTTCCGAGGAAGCGGGGATGGCACGTGGCGGAATCCTGGAGGTTGCGTCAAGGCGACGGCAACTCCCGGCAGGAAGCGGGGTCGTCCATTCAAAATGCGGGAGATATTTTCCGGAGCTTGGACTGCAATGCTTATGCTAGGTAGTTCACTCAATGTATCTAGGGGGGTCTTTGGGAAATAGCCAAAGCCCGATAAGTAGGGGTAAAGGGGTATCCCTCATCCCATCTCTTGAACCCTAATCATTTTGCCCCAACTCTCTCTCTCTACCCTCTCTCTAGTTCATGAGATCCCTAGGTTGATTTCACCAACCTCTGTAAGAACTTGAGTTTGTTGCGAGGAATCGGAGGCCGTAACCTCTGTAAGCCATGGTGGCTTCGATTTCTTGACTGTGTCCTCGTTTTGCTTGTGTTCTTCGCGTTTTGCTTTTGCTCCCTCTTTTTCCCGAGATGATTTCTCTTTGTAGGGATTAGCTCTTGCAAATCCGTTTGAACCAAGTTCTTGGTACTCGTGAGGAGCATCTTTGCACCAAAGGAATTTTCCTAAAACCTCACGAGCACATAGATCGGGTGATTTCTTTGCGGAGTTCTTTGTTCTTGCCCCTTTTCCCCCAAATCCTCGTGTCCCTTCAATCCTCTCCAAATTGTGCAATGATTTCTTCGGGATAGCTCCTCCATAGCACTAGAAACATGCCTACCAAGTTGGGTTGCTAGTGGAGATCATTTGGTTAGGATTTGGGAAGTTTTGGTGGAGAAAAAAATCGCTTTTCGAGCTTTCTGCATTTCTGTCGGGGGAGTCGGACGCTCCGATGGTTTTTGTGTCGGACGCTGGTACGTGCTGACGTCAGCGTCCGTCGCTCGGCTTGTCTATGTCCTTCGGTTTTGGCGTCGGACGCTCTTCAGAGTCCGTCGCCCAGCGTCCGTCGCGTCTTGTGCGCTGTGTAGTTCTGTTAGGCTTTCGGGTAGGCCGACGGACGCTCGTCCAAGCGTCCAACGCCAAGCGTCCGTCGCTTCAGCAGTTCTCAGCTTCTGTTAGGCTCTCTGGAAGGCCGACGGACGCTCGCCTAAGCGTCCGTCGCCAGCGTCCGACGCCCTGCCTTGGAGTGTCCGTCGCGCTGTCTTCCAGCGTTCGTCGCCCTGCTGTCTAGCGTCCGTCGTCTGCTTTTCTGGCTGATTTGCTTGGAATTCTTGCCTCTTTCTCATAGGGGTTGAGAACTCTTTTTGGGGGTTTCCGGTGAGTTTTTCTCCACTACTGGTGAGCTTTCATTTGCTCATTTTCGTCTGAATCCCCGCTCGCGTTGCTCGGGGGAGGTTGAGTACCCAGCAACTAGGTTTGGTTTTTTGGGAAGAGTGGCCTGAATATTTCGAGAGAAATTTGAGGCTCCCATTCACCCCCCCTCTGGTCGCCGTTCTCGGTCCTTCAGCCGGAGCTCACACACCTGTTGTGTAGAAGCCAAACTGAGGTCGACGTGAACTGGCATCACTGGGGGCCCTGCCATCGACGGTGGTGGAGCTGGAGCTGCGCGGGGGACTCTGTCACCCCGACGAGGACCCTCAGGGCATGGAGCAACCTCGACGCGGGTACGAGTGGAGCGTCTGAGAGGAGGTGTCTGCTAAACTGGCTCTGCTGTCTCTACTGGCTCTGCCTCTGTAGATGTCTCTGCTGCCTGTGAAGACTGAGTCTGTGGGGCTCGGGCGGCGTAAGAGACCCGAGAAGACGGAGGAAGAGCACCAATCTGAAGTGTAGCACCACGCTCAGCCCTGTCGGCGGCATCAGCTGCTGCAATAGCTACGAGAGCATCTCTGTCAAGCAACTTCCGCTTCTTGGCGGGAACCTTCGCCTTGGCCTTCCCCTTCTGCAGAGCGATGGAAGGGCGAGGGTGAGGCGGCTCATCGTCATCGGGACCACCACCAACATTCTTGCATCGAGCCATCTGATCAATCAATCAAGCAACTGGCAAAGAGAGGCCCGAGATGCCACTGCCACTGAGTATCAACGGAGAAATCACACTGACACACTGATCACTGCCTCTGACACAAGAATCTCACTGTCACTGCAAGAGGCCCGTATGCCACTGACTCGCTCATGAGGCTTTTCCTCAATCCATACTCGTGGGCTTTGCCCCGAATTTTCTGTCACTGCCACTGACCCGACTACCAAATAGAAATAGATAGACATGATATATATAAGCAATATAGTCATCTAGAGGTGCGAAAAGTCTAAGGAAGCAAGCATAGATGTAAGTATAGAATGAATGTGCCGGCTACCTGAGGAACGAAGCGTGAATCCAATGCACGTCGGGACAATGAATCGGGACACCACGAAGAGCGAGTCGACGACGGCTAAAACGCACGACGACGAATCGACGAAGAAACCCTAGGGAGGTTTGGGGGGACAGGAGACCCTAGGGGGGGGGAAGGGCTGCTATGGTGGTGAGGAGGCAGGGGGGTCTAGGGTTTAGGGTGAAACCTAGGATGGGGTGGGGGCTGCTTTGCTCGGCCGAGGAAAGGAGAGCAGGACTGGGTGACAGTGGCGCACGGCAGGAGCGGCAGCGGTGCTGGCGAGGGCGGTTGTGGCGAGCGAGCAGGGGATCATGACGGTGCGTGGCTGAGGAGGGCAAGAGTGGGGCTGGGGGATCGCACGGACCTACCGGAGGGAGCCGGCGGCGAAGCTCAACGACGGCGAGACAGGAGGGCGGCACGATTGGCAAACATGGAGGCGGCGGTGTACGTACGGGTGCGAGAAAACGGTTGAACGGGAAGAAGACATAAGAGGGCGAGCACGGGGGTATCTGTAGTGAAAACCGGACTCCGGACGCAAAAGGGTGTCCAGAGGCGCGACATCGGACGCAGGACGGTCCCAAAACGAGCAACATGCTCTTTGTGTAAAAACGACCCGGACGCAGAAGCTGGTCCGGACGCAGGGAATAGTGAGCGACCGGAGTCACTGTGTGGGAGGATGCACAGTGGAGGGGGCTGACCGGATGCAACTGCGTTGGTCTAGACCGCAGAAAACATGCGTCCGGACCTTGCGACCGGAGCACAACAGAGAGCACAGGAGAGAGTCCGGACGCAAAAGTGAGTCCGGACCGGAGGTAAAAACAACATCCGGACCTTGATCCAAAGCCAGACAAGCATTGAACTTTTTCCTATCTCTCCCTTGCTCTCTCTCATACTATTTCCAACACAAATAAGACTCAAATGAACACTTGTTGGACATAGTGTGAGAACCATCACTCAAACCCTCATGATTTTTTCAAATAGATAGCCTTAGGCTTAGCTCATTTCTAAGAAAATAGGTAGTAAAAGAGGGCGAGGAACATCATAAGGCCACTAGTAGGGGTATAGTAACAACTTGAGCGTGGAATGCTCCCCCTAAAGTGGACGAACTCAGCGGATGCTCAAAACTTAACCAAAAAAGAACGATCAAGCAACAAACATGCATATGCAATGCAATACTTGAATTTGAATCTAGTTGCTTGCCAAGTTTAAACCTCGATTAAGCTTCTTCACTCGCTTGAGGGTAGTTATCTTAACCAAGTTAGACAAGCCTATGTGCACGTACATAATTTAAACATGAATGCAAGGTGCCAACACAAGATCATCTTTTAGTGAAGTTACTTAGATCAAGCACATTTAGTTCACTTCTCAACCTACAAAAGGTTACTTCATCAAGTGGTTTTGTAAAGATATCCGCCAATTGATCTTCACTTCTTACACCAACTAGGGATATATCTTTCTTTGAAACATGATCCCTTAGAAAGTGATGACAAATATCGATGTGCTTAGTGTGGGAGTGTTGAACCGGATTATTAGCAAGTTTTACCGCACTTTCATTGTCACAAAGAAGTGGTACACTTTTAAGCTCAACACCATAGTCTAGAAGAGTTTGTTTCATGTATAGGATTTGTGCACAACAAGCTCCGGTGGTTATGTATTCCGCTTCCACGGTAGACAAAGCCACACTATTTTGTTTCTTAGATGACCATGATACAAGTGATCTTCCAAGCAAATGGCAATCTCCGGAGGTACTCTTCCTATCAACTTTGCAACCGACATAATCCAAATCGGAGTAGCCCACTAGTTGAAAAGTAGCTCCTTTGGGATACCAAAGGCCAATGCTTGGGGTGTGCTTTACATATCTAAGGATTCTTTTTACGGCACTTAGGTGAGATTCCTTAGGTTTTGCTTGAAACCTAGCAGACATGCACGCACTAAACATGATATCGGGCCTAGATGCGGTAAGATATAACAAACTACCAATCATAGAACGGTAGAGAGTTTGATCAATAGGTTTACCGTCCTCATCAAGGTCGAGGTGTCCATTTGTAGGCATTGGGATCTTGATTGGCTTACAATCTTCCATTTTGAACTTCTTTAGCACATCATTGGTATACTTCTCTTGAGATTCAAATGTGCCTCCTCTCAATTGCTTCACTTGAAACCCAAGGAAGAAAGTAAGCTCTCCAATCATGGACATCTCAAATTCCTTCGACATCAAGTCACCAAACACCTTGCAATGATCTTCATTCGTCGAGCCAAAGATAATATCATCAACATACACTTGACAAATGAAGATATCTCCATCTTCTTCTTGGTGAATAGTGTTGTGTCAACCTTCCTAATAGTGAATCCCTTCTTGAATAGGAAGTCCCGAAGATGCTCATACCAAGCTCTAAGGGCTTGCTTTAGCCCATATAGCGCCTTGGACAACATATAAACATGGTTAGGATATCTAGGGTCCTCAAAACCGGGAGGTTGATTGACATAGACTAGTTCATTTATGAAGCCATTTAAGAATGTACTTTTCACATCCATTTGATATAATTTCATGTCATGATGCGATGCATAAGAAAGGAGGATACAAATGGCTTCAAGTCTTGCAACCGGTGCAAAAGTCTCCCCAAAATCCAAGCCTTCAACTTGGGAGAACCCCTTTGCAACTAGCCTTGCCTTGTTGCTAACCACTTGACCTTGATCATCTTGCTGGTTGTGGAACACCCACTTGGTTCCTATCACTCTTGCATCTTGTGGCTTTTCTTCTAGAGTCCACACTTGATTGCGGGTGAAGTTGTTCAATTCTTCATGCATAGCATTCACCCAATCCGGATTCTCAAGCGCTTCCTCTACACAAGTAGGCTCAACACAAAAGACAAAAGAGTGATGTTCAATAAATGAAGCAAGTTTTTGGGACCGAGTCATTACTCCCTTTGAAGGACTCCCAATGATGAGTTCTTGTGGATGTGCTTGGAGTATGGGTGCAGATCTTTTATCAACCACTTGAGGAGGAGGTGTAGGTGCATCAACATCTTGAGCTTGAGCCTCTACTTGATCTTGAGGGATGAATGTATCTTCATTTGTTTCCCTCACTTTGTCATCATCATCTTGAGGCTCTTGTGATGTAGAAGGTTGAGCATTTGCATTATCTTCAACTTCTCTCACCACTTGATCTTCTTCTTTGGGGTTGATTGCACCGGTAGGCATGTTCTTCATAGCCTTCCTCAATGGTTCATCACCTACATCATCAAGATTTTCATTTGCTCCTTGGGAGTCATTAGTCTCATCAAATTCCAAGTCATACGTTTCTTCAACTAAGCCGGTGGCTTGGTTAAATACACGGTATGATTTGGATTTCAAAGAATAACCAACTAGGAAGCTAATATCACATCTTCTTTGAAACTTCCCTAGATGTTGACGCTTCTTGTAGATGTAGACCTTGCACCCAAACACCCTAAAGAATGATATATCCGACTTCTTTCCATTGATCAACTCATATGGTGTCTTCTTCAAGAATCTTTGGATGAACAATCTATTTGAAGCATAGCATGCGGTGTTGATAGCTTCGGCCCAAAACTTCTCCGGGGTGTTGTACTCATCTGACATGGTTCTTGCAAGTGTAATTAGTGTCTGGTTCTTCCTCTCAACCACTCCATTTTGTTGAGGTGTATATGTAGCGTACACTTCATGCTTGATCCCAACTTCATCACAATAATCTTCTATCTTTGTGTTGATAAACTCGGTGCCATTGTCACTTCTAATTTTCTTGATCTCTACATCAAATTCATTTTGAGCTCTCTTGACAAATTTCTTGAATGAGCTTGTGGCTTCCCCTTTGTCATGAAGAAAGAACACCCATGTGTATCTTGAATAATCATCCACTATCACAAGACAAAAGAGGTTGCCTCCCAAGCTAGCATATGTTGTAGGTCCAAACAAATACATGTGAAGTAGCTCAAGAACTCTTGATGTTGACATGAATGCTTTGTGAGGGTGAGTGTTTGCAACTTGCTTGCCGGCTTGACATGTACTACAAAGCTTATCCTTTTCAAACACAACATCCTTGATCCCTCTAACCATTTCCTTCTTCACTAGCTTCTTGAGAGTAGTGTTGACACCGTTTTTCAGCACGTGTCAAATGAGCTAAGGATTGACTGGTCAACGGCTGTTTTCTATCGGCATCGGGAAATCATGAGTCAACATTGTCGATGAGGGTGCTGCGGAGAGACCAAGTGCGCTGCCGATGGAAGCTGGATGATCTTTGACGACGAAGGTTAATCGGTGAAGTCTTGACATTGCCGATTGCCGACGAGGAGACATTGCCGATTGCCGATAAGGAGACATTGCCGATTGCCGATGAGGCGTGTGCCGACTGCCGATGAGGAGTGGTTGCCGATTGCCGATAGGGACATTGGTGAAGGTAGTTACCAGCATCCGGGCGCATCGCTGTTGTCTGGATTGGATCTTGTTCTAGTTATCATCCTTGTCGATTAACTGGTCAAATCGACTAGCACGCCTCCAGAATACCGAGCTTTGGGTAATAGCCCGAGGTGTTCGCAGATCCTGACGCTTTTTGTGTCAACACCACTTTTGGCACGCCCAGTGAGACCCGATTATACAAATCTACACATCTATTATGGGCGATCACACCAACGTTAACCAGAGGAATGTCATTGAAGTCTCTGAGGCTGATCTGAAAGATGATCAGAAGCAGGCCATAGAGCGGGCTATGGAGGAGTACAAACAATTATATCTGAAGTCCTTCAGCCTCAGCAGGAGCGGCGAAGCAATCCAGAAGCAAGATCCACCGTTGTCACGGCAGGTCACGTACGACGCCAATCCTGGTAAGCTACAGGAGATGGTTAATGCTGCTGTAAGTCAAGCGTTAATTAGCCACTCCAACGTGCTGTCCAATACTGTCTACAATACTGTTACGCAATCATTCAAAGAAGGACATGCACCGTGATACGTCGGTCCAGCGTACCATCAACTTGGATTGGCATCTACAAGCCCATCGGCAGCCCCAAGGGCGTCTTCCACTCCTGTGGAACCGTCTGCCGATGCGGCCACATCGCCGAGACCGAACCCTGGCAGCGTCACCAAGCTCAACACGGATCCAACGATGTCGGCAATTTTAGGACCAGCCCCTGCTAACTGGTGGGGATACGATATGCCTCCAAATCTATATGCTGGTTCTAATCTGGTACAGGGAGATAGTTCAGCTCGGAGCAACTCTATGGTATCGGCAATGCAGTCACAGCCGATGGCCCCTATGATGCAGAACTTAGTGCCTGCTCCAACCGTGCAAGTGCCATCGGAAGACCTTCAAGTAATCCCTAAAGTACCTCTGATGCCACCATCGGTAAGCTCTGTGCCGATGCAACACATTATGACAGCTGGCAGTCAATCTCTGGTGGCAAATTCTCAAGCTGGAGTGCCGGTTCCCCAAGGTAATCTGGTGATTGATTGCTCCAGAATACAAGAGCCACATGCTCCGGTCAGCTATCATCCATCGGTAGGTCATATGCCGATGCTTTATAATCCTGGATGGGTCAACCAGCCGCCAGCTCAGCAGCCTGGTGTGTCAATGTATCATTATGTAGGCCCAGTGAATGCTCAGAGCGGACCATCGGTACAGCAACCGATGAATACAAGGAATCAGCCTAATCCGCCAAGTGTGCAAAACTATGCATCGGTAAGTCAACCGATGCATAGTGTTCAGATGACTGGTGCTGCACCCGCGACTACTCCGCATCATCTTCAAGAGGCGCATCAGCCGGCTCCACCAGTCAACAACCAGCTAATGAGTCGGCAAGAACAGGATGCATATTGGGTCGGTAAGATTGCCGAAGTTATGAAACAACAATTCGGCATCAAACCCAAGGTCAATACGTACTCTTATCGGACTCCGTATCCTCCTGCATATGACTTGATTCCTCTCCCAAATCGGTACAAAGTGCCCGATTTTACCAAGTTTTCCGGCCAAGATGACACGTCAACAATGGAGCACATCAACTGCTTCATTATCCAGTGCGGGGAAGCTGCCAGCAGGGAGGAGTTAAGGGTGAGGTTGTTCTCTTCATCATTGTCTAGATCGACATTTACATGGTTCATATCACTGCCCCCAAACTCTGTAATCACATGGGCCGATCTAGAGAGGCAATTTCACAAGTATTTCTTCGCTGGCATACATGAGAAGAAGCTCACCGATTTGGTCAAAATGAGGCAACGCAATGATGAATCGGTAGAAAGCTTTGTTCAGAGGCTACGGGACGTGAAGAACAAGTGCTACAGTCTGGTGCTTGATGATCGACAACTGGCAGATGTGGCCTTTCAAGGATTACTGCCGCACATCAAGGACATGTATGCGTCCCAAGAGTTTGAGAGCCTAAGTCACCTGGTGCAAAGGATTGCCGATCAAGATATCAAAACCTTTGAACCCAGGAAGACTTAGAACAAGGTGACCTTCATCGGGAAGGAAGAAGACTCGGGATCGGATGAAGAGCTAAACGTCGATGCAGCCGAATGGGTGAAGGATAAGAAGCCTGTGTCTTGTTCGTTCAGCCAAAAAGAGACTGAAAGGTTCACCTTCGACATCACCAAGGTCGATAGGATGTTTGACTTATTGCTGCAAGTGGGGCGAATCAAGTTGGCGCCCAACCAAGTAATTCCATCGGCCGAAGAGCTCAAGAAAATTAGGTACTGCAAGTGGCATAATGCAACCTCACACAGTACCAATGACTGCAAAGTATTCAGGCAACAGTTGCAGTCAGAGATCGAATCTGGACGCATTAAGTTTGAAAATTCTAAGGTCCAGAAACCGATGAAGATTGATCAGCACCCGTTTCCAAACAATATGGTGGAAATCAGTGAAAAAACCAGAGTGCTGACGTCGGAAGCTGCCAGGAAGAGTTCATCGGTAGATCCTAACTACCAAGTACCTGAGCGCGACGCAAGAAGGTTTGCCGATGACAGAAAGGGCAAGAAGGTTGCCGATGAAGGCAGCAGTGCTAACAGGGCTCCTGGAGTTGTAGTCACACACAAGCAGCCAAGGCGAGATCATCGGCAATCACGTGAAGAAAAATATCGGCAAGAAGCAGAAGAGCATCGGGAGTGGCTTCGGCATAAGGACCACTGGAGGTGTCCTTTCTTCGTTCACTGTTGGGAAGAGGGCATCAAGCTGCCTACTGTCGATAACTGTCCAGAGTGCAATGGGTATTACGCTGCCGATCGGTCAGGTAAGAGACCTTGTTTTGATGATCAGGCACCCAGGTACGCCAAGCCGCTCAGAGAGAATAGATCAGCACATGACCGACTGGGGGGCAAGCTCAGTGCCCATGACAAGCTTGGTAGGTGTGTCGATCAAGGGGAGCTGGAAGATGTGGCCAATGCAAGAGTACCCGACGAAGAGGTATCCTCCAGAGATCCCAACATCGGAGAAGTGCCGATGCAAGCGGTGGAAAGTAGCACCAGCCCATCTGGAAAACTAAGCTTCCTCCCTGGTGCCCTAAGGGTTTGACCAAGACCCAGAAGAGAAGGATTCAGCGCCAACGCCGTGATGACCTGTACGACAGTGCAGAACCCTCAAGGGAAAAGCAATGGAGGCCAAAGCGTAAGGATAGGGACCCATCGGTAGACATAAACATGGTTGTCATGTTGCCGATGGAGTTCATGGCACCCGTCAGTGATGATGAAGAGACTGCCGATATGACACAATTGGTGCTGGATCCGATGACGGCTGTCTTTGAAAATCCCGCCAATGATGAAAGGCATCACTTAAGAGCTCTGTTTGTTAAGGGCAAAGTGGATGGTCAGCCAATGACCAAGATGCTGGTAGATGGTGGCGCGTCGATCAATATAATGCCATATGTCGTGTTCAGAAAGCTTGGAAAAGGTGATCAAGACTTAGTCAAGACCGACATGAAGCTCAAGGACTTCGAAGGCAACGTGTCGACAGCTATGGGGGCAGTGTGTGTTGACTTAACCATCGGCAGTAAAACTTTGCCGACGACATTCTTTGTGATCAGTGGCAAAGGCACCTACAACTTGCTGCTGGGAAGGGATTGGATCCACGCCAATTGTTGTATTCCTTCTACTATGCATCAAAGTCTGGTACAGTGGATCGGAGACAGAATTGAAGTCGTCCGGAGTGAGGCCCCGTCTACTATTGCATCGGCAGAATCGGAAACGTACGAGCAGACCAGGTGCATATCTGGCGAAGCCTGGGACAAAGACTTCCTCAAGGTTGCCGATTACCGTATCAAACCGATCCAAGCAGTCGGTCCTGAGGAAGAGTTTTAATGGATCAGTTCGTCGATGACGGAAAATTGGGGCAGGGCTTTACATCTACCGATGACTTGATTGAAATTGACATCGGCGATGGTAGTAAACCCAGGCCTACTTTTATTAGTGCTAAGTTAGATTCCCAATGTAAACAACAGTTAACTGATTTATTGAAAGAGAATAAAGATTGTTTTGCTTGGGATTATACAGAGATGCCTGGTTTAGACCAATCAATAGTTGAACATCGGTTACCCATCAAGTCTGGTTTTCAGCCACATCGGCAACCTGCGCGCCGATGTAATCCGACTATTTTACCCGACATCAAGGCTGAGATTACAAAGTTAATCGAAGCTGGATTTATTCGGCAATGCCGATATGCCAATTGGATCTCTAATGTGGTTCCTGTGTATAAAAAGAATGGAAAACTTCGTGTTTGCATTGATTTCAGGAATCTTAACAAGGCTACGCCGATGGATGGCTACCCGATGCCCGTTGCCGATCTGCCGATCGATGCTGCTGCTGGACAT
Source organism: Microstegium vimineum (assembly GCA_022036555.1). Lineage (NCBI taxonomy): Eukaryota > Viridiplantae > Streptophyta > Magnoliopsida > Poales > Poaceae > Microstegium > Microstegium vimineum. The sequence goes on from CM039136.1 coordinate 45,045, forward strand.
CAAATGATTAGCTTCATGGATGGTAATGCTGGGTATAATCAAATATTCATGGCTGAAGAAGACATATCCAAGACTGCTTTCCGATGTCCAGGTCACGTTGGCTTATTTGAATGGGTAGTCATGACTTTTGGCTTGAAGAACGCCGATGCCACTTATCAGAGGGCAATGAATTTTATCTTCCATAAGTATATCGGCACAATAGTTGAAATCTACATTGATGACGTGGTGGTTAAGTCTGGAGACTTCAAGAAGCATCTTGCCGATTTGCGGAAAATATTGGAGTGCACAAGGGAGCATGGGCTAAAGATGAATCCTAACAAGTGTGCATTTGGCGTATTGGCAGGGCAGTTTCTGGGTTTCATGGTGCATCAGAGAGGCATTGAAATCGGTAGAAAGTCTATCGATGCAATTAACAAGGTAGCTGCTCCTACGAACAAGACTGAGTTGCAGTCCTTGATTGGCAAAATTAATTTCATCAGAAGGTTTATATCTAATCTATCTGGTAAGATTAAGTCCTTTAGCCCCCTGTTAAAGTTGAAAGCCGATCAAGAGTTTACATGGAAAGAAGAGCAGCAATCAGCCTTAGTGGAGATTAAGAAATACTTGGTAAATCCTCCAGTCTTGGTTCCACCTCAACGCGGGAAGCCTTTTAGGTTATATTTGTCTGCCGATGACGGTGTTATCTGATCAGCCTTAATTCAAGAGTTTGAAGGGAAGGAACGTGTAATATATTACCTGAGCAGAAGGTTGGTGGATCCTAAAATCAGGTATTCGGCCATTGAGAGATTGTGCTTATGTTTATATTTCTCTTGCATTAAGTTGAGGCATTATCTACTGTCGGCTGAATGCACTGTTATCTGCAAAGATGATGTGGTCAAGTATATGCTGTCAATGCCGATTTTGACTGGACGGATCGGTAAGTGGATTTTGGCACTGTCAGAGTTTGACCTAAGGTATGAATTGGTTAAGGCTGTTAAGGGTCAAGTAATGGCCGATTTTGTTACTCAGCATTGTAATATGGTGAGCTTTGTTGAGATTGCTCCTTGGGCTTTATTCTTTGATGGGTCTACATGCAAGGATGGAGCAGGCATTGGTATTCTCTTGATTTCACCCCGAGGACAGAAGTATGAGATCTCGTTGCCGATTGTTGCTACTTCAACAAACAATCAGGCTGAGTACCAAGCTTTACTTAAGGGGTTAGAATTACTCAGGGAAGTGCGTGCCGCTGCTGTTGAAATCTTCGGTGATTCTATGTTGGTGATTAACCAATTGATCGGGACATATGAATGCTGAAGTGAAGTTTTGATTTCTGCCCATGAACGGTGTTTGCAGTTGTTAAGGGAGTTCAAAGAGTATCGCCTTGAGCACATTCCAAGGTTTCATAATGAAGAGGCCAATCGGTTAGCACAGAATGCCTCAGGATATCAACCGATTCAAGAAGTCACGACATCGGTAACAGTTGCCGATGACTGGAAAAAGGAGATTGCCGATTACTTGAGGGATCCATGTAGGAAAGTTGAAAGGCGTCTAAGGTTCCAAGCTACTAAGTATGTGCTCCTCGATGATGAGTTGTATTATCGGACGATTGATGGAGTTTTGCTTAGATGTCTCGGCAAAGAGGAATCGAAAGAGTTGATGGGTGAGATCCATGAAGGTGTGTGTGGAGCGCATCAATCGGCATTCAAAATGAAGTGGATGATTAGGCGGAACGGATATTATTGGCCGACAATCCTTGAAGATTGCTTCAGCTATTTCAAAGGGTGCCAGGACTGTCAGAAGTTTGGTAATGTGCAAAGGGCACCTGCATCGGCAATGAATCCTATAATCAAGCCTTGGCCGTTCAGAGGATGGGCTATTGATCTCATCGGTCAAATTTATCCGCCATCAAGTAAAGGGCACAAGTTTATACTTGTTGCTACCGATTACTTTACTAAGTGGGTTGAAGCAATCCCTTTGAAGAAGGTGACATCGGCAAACATGGTGGATTTCGTTAAAGAGCACATTGTTTACCGATTTGGTATTCCTCAGACTATTACTACCGATCAGGGAACCATGTTCACATCGGGAGAGTTTTATGAGTTTGCTGCTAGCATGGGTTTCAAAGTATTAAACTCTTCTCCTTATTATGCCCAGACTAATGGTCAGGCTGAAGCTACTAATAAAGGGGTTATCAAGCTTATTAAGCGCAAGATTGAAGAGAACCCTAGAAGGTGGCATGTGGTGCTAAACGAAGCCTTATGGTCATATCGGATGGCTTGTCATGGTGCAACCAAGGTTTCGCCGTATCAGTTGGTCTATGGACACGATGCTGTCCTGCCTTGGGAAATCAAAACTGGTTCTAGGCGATTATCTTTTCAGGATCAATTGACGACCGATGATTATGCTACTCTGATGAAAGATGAGTTAGAAGATTTGGCAGGTCATCGGTTGAGGGCATTGATTAGCATTGAAGAGAATAAGAGGATTGCCAGATGGTATGACAAGAAAGTAAAGGTAAAGGAATTTGCCGATGGTGATTTGGTTTGGAAGTTGATTTTACCGATCAGGACTAAGAGATCTAAATTTGGAAAGTGGTCCCCTAATTGGGAGGGTCCTTATCGGGTAAAACAGTCTGCTCCTGGTAATACTTACATTTTGGAAACTCTCAAAGGAGTTGCGTTCTCTAGAGCGATCAACAGCAAATACTTAAAGAGGTATTACCCCAACATATGGGTGGACGCATAGCATGCTCGATTGGGTGCCGATGAAAGAGATTATAATACATCGGTAAAAACGTGTAAACGTTATATTACAAGACCCAAAATCAAGTATCAGAGTTATATTTTGCCAATACAACAAATGGATTACAACAAGGAGTGAATGGCTGATATCGCACGCAGGCGAATCTGTTCTATCTCGTCCATCTCCTTGGCGTCGGCATCGGCAGAGCCCTCGACCGGCTTGATTTTCTTCTTCCACAAGATGGCTTGTCGGGCATTCTGATCCCTTTCTTGCCGCAGAACCCTGATGGTATCGGATAATTGGGTTTTCTGCTGATTGGCTGCAGTCAAAGCCTCCTCAACCTTTTGTAACTCGGCTAGTAGTTCCTCTTTCTTTGCCGATAGCTGAGTGATTTCTTGATTGAGGCCGTTGATGGAGACTTCTGCTTGGCCGATGCCCCTATGCTTTTCATCGGCAATGTTTTTGTACTTGAGCTTCTCTTCCTCGCTCTTGGATTGGGCAGCCCTATCGGCAATGCGGCGGGAGTGTCTCTGGTACTGGATTTGTTTGATGTCGAGGAAGGTTGCCTGGAGAAGGATTTCTGCCATATCGGCAGGGAGATGGCCTTGAATATCCTTGAACACGATCCTTGCTGCCGATGAGTCCTGAATGAGTTGGGATGTGTCTTGTAGCAGTAAAGAGAGCAGTTCTTCAAGTTTGGACTTGATCTCTGCCGATAAAGCTGGGACAGAGCTCTCCTCCTCCTCATCGTCATTGGGGATGTTGACTGCAAAGGAGAACAGGCTATCCGCTTGGATGAGGCCTTGGCGTTCATCTTCATTCTGAGGATTCAGGCTGAAGGAGAAGAGACTGTCTGGAGAGTCTTGAGCCTGAAAACAGAGGTTAAAATATGCCAATCAGAAGATTGTACTGTGAGCTTTAGGGTGATTGACTTACCGTCTTGAAGCGGATATCCTGCCTAGGACTTGGCATTCTGGATGGCCCGACTTCGTCTTGGACATTGGCAGCAGATGCCGATGACTGGGCTTCTGCTGGAGAAGCAGCCGACGCCGCTGTTGCTGGTGGTGTTATTGCCGGCGTTTCTTCTGATGTGGTGGCTGGTTCTTGTGGTGGCAACGCCGTTCTCTCATCGGGAGCCTCAGCTAACGGTGCCGATGCTGATCTTACCTCTACTGCTACGATGGGTGGAGTTGTATTTTCATTGGGAACTTCGGCCAACGGTGCCGATACTGATGCCGCCTCCGCTGCTGCAGTGGGTATTGTCTCCTGATCGGGGACGTCGTCCATCGGTTGATCAGGCATAGCAGCTGATGGGAGTTCTGCCTATGATACATCGGCGGTTGGTGCAATTGGAGCTGACGGAGTTTCTGCCGATGACGCGCCGACAGTTGGTGGTGCAACTTGGTTCGGTGGTGAAGGAGAAGCCAGCCTCAGGCGCCTCTTTTTCGTTGGCGCAGCAGCAGGGGAACCGACCCGCTTTGACGAAGACCGGGGGGCATCGGCCGCAGGGCTGGAGGGTGCTTGTCTTCTTGAAGCAGCTACCGATGACCACAGTGCCTGAGAATACAAAGTGAGTTATACAAAGTAGAATGTTGCCGATAAAACAGTATGTAATCGGTACGGGTAAAGATGGGTTTACTACATGAACCCGCGTCAGGGCAACAGCAGCGGCCGATGTAGCCTTGGCTTTTGCAGGTGTTGGCGTAGGTACCTGTTGAGGCATGAAGGTAGCCAGCGAAGGGGCTTTGTTGCCGATGATCGATATGGGACCCATTATCCGAAGATTGAAGGGCCTGCCACTGTTGCTCGTTGTGGGGATCGGATCATCGACCTGTCAAGCGCTAAAGAGTTAAGTACCGATGACGAAAGTAGAGTAATAAAGAATACATCGGATGGAAGACTTACTGCGTCATCAGGGATGATGTGATCGGCGTCAATCAGGTGCCGATAGTAGTGCGATGACTTGGCGAATAGCTGGCACCTCCATTCTTGCCACCAGGACTTGTACTCGTTCGTGATAAAGGAGGTTGGTGACCAGGAGGATAAGTCGATGTCTGCTATATCGGCGTCGGGAGGAAGATTGACGACTTTGTTCCAGTCTAAGGCACTGGAAATTGTCTGCCTGGGCTTCACTACTTTGGAGTAGCAGAGTTTGATCGGTTGTTGGCCGAATGCCAGTTGTCTCGCTGCTGCCGATGGGTAGTAAAACTCATAAGAAGGAGGGGCATTCTTCCTGGATCCGAAGATATTCATTGGAATGGCTCGGGGAGTGATGCTGGCCTTCATGATCGCTCGGTTCTCAGGCACGTTCCCATCGGTAAGGTTGAACAGCAGCGGGAACTGATTATGTTCATCGATATATGGCCACCAGACTCGTTCCGTAGAGGAAAGTCCATTATATAGCTTCTGGAAGAAGGCGCCGAACTGCTCTACGTCGGCATCGGTCCCTGGTAGCACTATGACAACCTCTCCAAAATTGAGTGGAGGGCGGGTTGCCGATTCATTGTCCCCATATCGGTAATCTTCCGATATGTCCCTCGGGAATTGTTGGGCAAATAGATCAAACTGGAGGGCCTTCTGCATATGGGCATTTAGCCACATATTAATAACTCACCAGGGACCCCCAAGATTGCCGATGGGTTCACCTAGCAGTAACTTCTGAGATACTTGGTGTAACAGGCGATATACTGCTCCAAGAAGGTATCTGCCCAGGGGGAGTCTTGTCCCATCGGCAAGTAGTTCAGCTGCAGGGAGGTGCATGGTGGTCGGTCCGACGGTTTTGCCGCAGAAAATGAACTTTTCCAGCCACATGTTTAGAAAAGTGGCGTGCTCCCGTTGGTTACCGATCCCATCTTCTGGTATTCGTTGATGTAGCCTGTCCAGCCACCGATGTTCCGGGTGTTCACCTTATGCTCAGCCTTTCTGTTGAACAAAGTGAAGGTATTGGCGGAGGAGATGTCCAGGCCGGTCAACATGTGAACATCGACAAGAGTCGGGGTGGCTGGTCCATGCCTAAAGAGGAAGGCATTCATGCTATCGGACCAGAAATATGAGGCTGCCATCAACATGTTCTCGTTCTTTTCTATATCGGCAATTGAAAGCCTAATGCACTGGTCCAAGCTGCGTTCTTGCCAGTACACTTGCTGCGCCCTGGCTACTCTGAGGTACCAGTTCTTCCATCCCTTGGTGGGTTTGGGCCATGATCGGAAAGCATCTTTCCATAATCCTAAGCCGAAGCATTCGGATCTGAAGGGCACCCGGTTGGTTTCTGCGTTGATTATGAAAGTGGGGTCTGGATTGCCCATGGGGCCTAGGCAGCTAAAGTTGGAACCAGCAAGCGGGATCACTATCTTGTTGTACAGTTCCTAGGGTTCGAAGAAAAGGAAGGACGAATCAGAAAAGGAGCGGGGATAAATCCAGATTTATACGAGAAAAGAACCAGTGAGAGGTTTGATTAGGAAAAGAATAAGTCTCACCTTGGGGATGTCGACTTGGATCGCCATTGGAGTCGAGGGAGTGCTTGCGGTTCGTCCTTGGATTGTAGAGAAGGACTGTTGCTCGAGTTCGTGTTCTTCGGAGGTGCCGGAGGTTGAAGACGAAGGCAGGGAGTGTAAAAGTGAAAATGGACTCGGGTAAAAAAGGTAGTGTTGATCCCGGTAACTTTTATAAGCTTGCTCAGGGGTATTTTTGGATTGCGACCCACACTGTGCAGGAATGTGGAGAGGTCCGCGGTAGATACGCACGGTGATCGAGGTGGTCTGCAACTGTTTGTGCTACAATCGAGGGATTTTATTATTAAATTGCAGTTCCACACACGGAGATCGAGGAAACTGCGCATCTATCTCGGGGGTAACGGCTACAGCAACGGCTACAGCAATGGCTACAGTGGAGAGAATTTCGGCACGTAAGTATTATACATCCCGAAACTAGGGGGCATGTGTTGACACTGTTTTTCAGCATGTGTCAAATGAGCTAAGGATTGACTGGTCAACGGCTGTTTTCTATCGGCATTGGGAAATCATGAGTCAACTATGTCGATGAGGGTGCTGCGGAAAGACCAAGTGCGCTGCCGATTGAAGCTGGATGATCTTTGCCGACGAAGGTTAATCGGTGAAGTCTTGACATTGCCGATTGCCGACGAGGAGACATTGCCGATTGCCGATAAGGAGACATTGCCGATTGCCGATGAGGCGTGTGCCGACTGCCGATGAGGAGTGGTTGCCGATTGCCGATTGCCAATTAGGAGTTTGTTTTAGGAAGGATACGTGTCGTGTCTTTGTACAACTCTCCATGCGGGAGTATAAATACGTGCCCGAGGGCTACGAAAAAAAAAAAATCAATCCAATATCAAAACAAACCAATTTTACTCTTATTCTACTTTTTATCGTAATTTACCCTTTTTTGCATTAGTTATAGCTTTTAACGAGTTCTTCAAGCTTCGACGGGCTGCATCACCTTGATCTCCGTCAAATCCTTGCAAGTTCCGCGTGGGAGTACCTCTGAGCCTTGGCATCCGGGCGCATCGCTGTTGCCTCGTTCAGCTCTGCTCTAGTTATCCTGATCAAGCCTCAATCCCAGCATCCGGGCGCATCGCTGTTGTCTGGATTGGATCTTGTTCTAGTTATCATCCTTGTCGATTAACTGGTCAAATCGACTAGCACGCCTCCGGAATACCGAGCTTTGGGTAATAGCCCGAGGTGTTTGCAGATCCTGACGCTTTTTGTGTCAACAAGTAGACATACCAACATGAGCTAGCCTTCTATGCCACAACCAACCAAGAGATGACTTAGTGAACAAGCATGTTTGGAGGTTGGCCTCATTTGATGAGAAATCCACAAGGTAGAGGTTATTATGCCGAAAGCCTTTGAATATGACTTGACTATCATCAATCTTTGACACAATGACTTCATTTGGAGTGAATATGCATTGGAAACTAAGATCATACAATTGGCCCACCGAGAGTAAGTTGAAGCTTAGTGATGCAACTAGCAAGACATTTGATATTGAGTTATCATTTGAGATTGCCACTTTACCAAGTCCTTTGACCTTTCCCTTTGAGTTGTCCCCAAATGTAATCTTGTCTTGGTTGTTGACATCTTCTTCCAATGAGGTGAACATCCGGGGGTCACTGGTCATGTGTTGAGTGCATCCACTATCTATCACCCAATGACTTCCACTGGTCTTGTAGTTCACCTGCACACACAAGAGATCAAACTTGTTGTTTAGGCACCCATTGAGTACGGGGGCCCATTGATTTCTCTACTAGTGACTTAGCCACCCAAAGTGTCTTTGGTCTATTCTTGTTGGGTGGTCCCAAGAACACAACAATTGGCTTGCCCTTGTCATCCTTGTTGATGACATAGTGAGCATTGTATGCAAAGGGCCTAGTGTGCTTGGGCAAGGGTTGTGGAAGTGGAGTCACACAATTATGAGAAAAGTGTCCTTGCTTCCCACACTCAAAGCATGTCTTCATCTTTGCCTTAGGCTTTGCTTGATAGAAGTACTTGGCTTGTTGTTGATATTGAGCGGGCAAATAAATTTGAAATTGCATATCATCCAATTTTTCCACCATGCAAAGTGTGTGCCATAAAAAATGTGTGGACAATCAACATCTAGCCCATAAGTCGCCATCCTCTTGGGTCGGTAAAGACCACAAATGAGAGACCAAGCTTTGATACCACTTGTAGGGTCGAGATGGCAGACTAGAGGGGGGGGAGTGAATAGTCTTTTCTAAAAACTTAAGTGCAACGGCTAACCGAAACAAATGCGGAATTAAAACTATCGGTCTAGCCAATACTACACCCCTCTATCTATTACTTTAGCACCTAGCAAAGATGTCTAATATGCTAACTAAGGTGCCAAGCTAGGAGGCTCACCTAAACAAGTCTAGGTTGCAAGGTCAACACAACCTAAGCAACTAGTACTCTAATCAAACCGGGGAGCTCCTACACATACTAGTAAGCAAAGAACAAAGCACCTAAGCTCACTAGCAATGCTCTATAGCAAGACTACACAAGTCAACTAGAGATCTCAACTTACTTAACTACACAAACTAAGCAATGTGACTAATAAGGCTACTCAAGCCAATTAGCCACTCAAGAGCTACTTCTATGCTACACAAGCTAGAAGGTAACTAGGCAAGCTACACAAGCTAAACTAGTTACAAGAGCAACAACTAAAGCACTAGCACAAGTATGAACAAGTAAATACAAGCTAGTGATTTGGAGAATGCAAACCACCGAGAAGATGTACACAAGGTTGACATGGTGATTTTTCTCCCGAGGTTCACTTGGTCGCCACCAAGCTAGTCCTCGTTGTGTCGGCTCACTCACTTGGAGGTTCACGCGCTAATAGGCATTCACAAGCCTAACCCGCAATCAGGTGCCGCACAACCAACACAAGATGAGGGCACTCAATGACATGCTCAACTAGAGTTGCTCTTCGCGATCTCCCATGGGGCGAGCACAACACCCCTCACAAGCTCTTCTCCGGAGCCATGCACAAGCTTCTTGCGTGCTTTGACAGAGTCACAACCACCAAGCCGTCTAGGAGGTGACCACCTCCAAGAGTAACAAGCACCACCGGCTTGCAACACGATCACCTAGTGCCACACGATGCAATCTCTCAAAGCAACGCACTAGAAATCGCTCTCTCACACAATCGGATGAACACTATCAAGTATGTGTGAGTTAGAGGGCTTCCCAAGCACTCCTACACAAGCCACAAAGGCCCAAGGGTGCTCAGCAACAAGCCTTGGCCGGCCACCAACTCTATTTATAACCCCCAAAGCCAATATAGCCGTTGCCAACCAAAAACTAGCCGTTATACCCTTTTCTGCGTGAGCGACGGACTCTGTTAATGTTGCGTCGGATGGTCCGTCGCTTGTTGCAGTAGCGTCCATCGCATGTTTCAGCAAGCGTCCATCGGTGTTTCGACAACATCTGTCGGATGTTTCACTCAGCGTTCGTCGCCCTAACAGAGAGGCTTCAAAGAGGTATTTTTACCGACGCGTCCGTTGGCTTACCGACAGACTCTCTCTAGCGTCCGACGCCCAACGTGCACAGATCCTTTCAACCATCAGACTCGCGGCGTCCAGGAGCGTAGCGTCCATCGATTGTTTCATCAGCGTCCGACGCCTGTGTCAGTAGCGCCCGTCGCTTGTTTCAGCAGCGTCCGACGCCTGTTTCAGCGTCCGTTGCATTCTAGACAGCTCCTCTCTTCTCTATTTCTTCACTCTTGCTTCCATGTGCTAACATCCAAGTGTTCCATCACTTAAGCATGTGTGTTAGCATTTTCACAATCATTTTCAAAGCATTTTCACTTGCTCTCACCACGCCACTCGATCCTAATTTATCGCAAAGTTAGATCGCTCACGGTGGAACTAGATAACCGATATGCAAACAAGTTTGCTCCTCTTGATAGTACGGCTATCTATCCTAAACCCAGTCATAAACTTCTCTACACACCTATGACCAGTGAAATGAAATGCCCTGTGGTTATACCTTTGCCTTGCGCATTCCATTCCATCTCCTTCTCCAATGTTGATGCAACACATGCAGCAATCACTTGTCAAATGATGATCCACTTCATATCATCACATGACCGTATTGGTTCATCGATCTTGACCTCACTTGCTCTTCACCGTTGCATTGGTCCATCGACGCCAAGCATCACTTACTTGCCCTTCATACTTGCAACCGGTCCATCAAGCCAAGCCTCATCTTGATCTTCTCCACCTTAGTCACATGACTCCATGTCATGTCTCATGTGCAATTAAGCTCCTTCATCACACAATCACCTGTGAACTAATCTCCTATGTATACATCACTTAAACACATATTAGTTCACCTAGGTTGTCACTTAATTACCAAAATCACATAAGGACTTTCAATCTCCCCCTTTTTGGTAATTGATGACAACTCTACAAAGATATGGAAATTAAGATCTTTTTGGACATTATGTCATTTATCCAACATTTAAGCTCTATATCAAGATTTGGATAAATGCCACAAAGTCCAACTTGGTAGTGATAGCTCCCCCTACATGTGTGCTCACAAGATTTGTCTTCAGCTTTGCACACATGCATGAATATGAAATTGTGGGAGTGCTAGCACTACTAAGTGATGCTAAGGGATATAGGATAAACCTTTGAAGATACTCATTGTAGTTGCACTTTGAAGTTCATCCTTAGCACCATGGTTAGCTAGATACCAAAACAACACTAGAAACCTCATAAGATCAACGTTATAAGCATGGTTTCTAGATACCAATTGAAGGAACAAATATCTAGCTTACCAACCTATGCATGCTAGTTTATCAAGTCATCATACAAGTTCTATAACTAGCATACACCACACAAGCATGCATATAAAGATAATACCTATGCAATATGCAAGCAAGCACATGATTATGCACATGTCAAATGCCATCAATTAAGTTCATGAGCTTGCTCCCCCTACTTGTGTGCATCACTTAGTCCAAGACTTTGATCCTTTGATCTTGTTCCCTTATGTCCATGTCTCTCTCCCTCTTAGTGCATTTCCATTCACTAATATATCTTTGTTCACTATTCTCTCCCCCTTTGTCATCAATTTCCATAAAAGGTATGCTCATATTGATGCAAAGGTTGCACTAGGGTAGATGGTTGATACTTGTATCTTTTCATTTTTGATGGACACTAACATCTATGTATTGGAATGACTCTTCATGAAAGATCATTGACCATTATACCATTTGAGTAGGGCAACTCCCCTTTGGTCAAAGCAAATGTCATCCAAATAAGCTTTGCAAGCAAGAGAACTTTGATTTGATTACTTAAAGTTGAGGATCACTTGTTAGCTTGTAGGATATCACTTGTGAGATTACCACTTGTAGAATTATTTGAATTAACTCAATGTGGATCATCACAAGTATGCTAGAACTAGACATCTTTTGCAAGTACCAATATGAAAGTTGATACTATTTGAAAGATTAGCATAAGTCTAGATACTATTTGTAGGTTATATCTTGATATCCATTTGCATTGTTGTCTTGTGATTGAATTAGATTCATCTTCATGAGCTTCTATGTTTGACTTGAACTGTAATGAATAGCATAAGCTTTCAAGTTCGGTTTAAACCCTCTCTAAGCTTGTTCACACACATTAAGCGGTTATCTTATAGAGGTTGTACTTGTCACTTGATTGCAATCCAAAATAGATCAAGTACTTGGGTTTACTAGCTCATGAACATACTCATATACTACCACTAGATCAAATAACTCAATCAAGCTATAGTGGTAGTCTATAAGCATCAAATTCATTTGATTTTCAATGAATGATCACTATGTATGACTATATGCACTAAACATGTCATAGAGCAATAATGTATGCATATGTCAAATAATTTCACCTTTGCTATGTTGGAGTAGAGGATAATCAAATAAATCATCTCCAATTAGCAATGTGAAGTCCAATTTAGAGCTTGGTGAAGACCAATGATAACCAATTTGAGTACCAATCTTCACCCATATGATTTGAGAACCACTAAAGATCATGTGCACTTTCTTGTTGTGGTTGACTTGCTTCTTTCTTGATCTTTGCTTGCATGAGAGAATACCAAATGATGTATCACTTGTAGATTTATGAATTGCTCTCTTTTGTGTGTTGCTTGCTTTCTTTCGATCAATCCTATTGATTTCTTCAACTAAGCGTCCAAATGACCCCTAGATCACCACTTCCATGTTAGCCTTCCAAGTACCACACTTGGTTTCACCTACACAACGGCGGCAAGCCCCTAAACTTAGGGAGAAGTGACCTATCTCTAAGAATCATCCTTCATACTCACTTGAAGATAACTTTGTTTTATTGATTCAAATGTTGAACTTCATTTGATGAATGAACATGAATCCAATATTAGTTCAAACTATCTTGTTTAAGTCCTTTTCCAATGATCTCCAATTACCACTAGAACTTAAACTTTATCTTCTTCTTGAGTTTGATCTTGATCTTCATCTTGAGTACCAAAAGTGTACCAAATACATTCCACAATCAAATGACCTTGTACTCATTGCTTGCCATGCTTCTAGATCAAACCAAAATCAAACATAGGTGCCTCAATCACTAATAAATATGATTCCAACATGAGGACCTTTCAATCTAAGTGACTCTAGGTCAATCCAATAAATGTCACTTTTCTGCTTTTCTGGCAGATTCTGTACTCTTCAAAGAATGTATCATAAATCCCAAAGTACTTATCCAATGATCATGAAATTTGGTGGAGATGTGCTTCACTAAGTCATCTAGAAGTCATAAAATTTTTAGCTTCATTGGATTACTAGATTGCTACCAGATTTCACATCTTCCCACCTAGGTACATGCTGAAAACTGCTGCACATGTGTAGACAAGATCCACTCCAAAACCGAAGTATCCCTTATCCAATACCAATGAAATTTGCACAGAAACTAATACCATAAGTAAAGAGCATGCATACCAAATTTCAAGCCAATCCAAATAGATTTGATCTCTCAAACATGGCTAAGATCACAGCTAGCTCAGATTTTGAATATAGGACATATTTCAACACTATGAGCTATACTTCTTCAAATTGAATCAAACTTGAACTCAACTTGTTTGAATACTATCTCAAGACTTATATCCATTCAATCCACTTACTAAAAAAAGTCTCTTGATCATACCTATTCAAATCAACTCAAATTGATCACTAAGCATTAATCCATTAAATCAACTTATAGCAAGCAACTAGTGCACATATATATCCAATTCAAACAACTCATATGCACTATGTGTATATCCAATTGAAACATCTTATACACACCCAAATGAACTTGATCAACAAGAAATATACCTTAGTAGATCATGATCAATCCATTGCAAGCTTTCAACTAATCCAAATAGGCCACCACAACTTGATCATGCACTTGTATGTTGTAGCATTTGGACTCCATCTTTTGACTTGGCATTGGGATAATGATAGCACTAAGCTTCATTGCTTGACTCAAATAATATGATGAATACTTATGAGTTCAATTGAATCAAGTCTCCAATGCCAATGGTACCTACACACATTCATCCACTTGTTGATGGTACCCAAACTAGTTTGGGTCCTCTCAAGTTAGGAGCAACATACTTAGGCAAAGCCTTAGTATGAATAGCGGGATGTTTTGCAATAGCAACCATAGAGGTACCACTACCATCCTTTCTAAGCATATGATCATCATCAATGGAAATAGGCTTAGAAGTCATACCTAGGGGACATGAATGAGCCATGTGTCCCCTTTCCCGACATGAGTAGCACACTCTCTTTGCTTGAGCCTTTTCTTCCTTGCTCATGTTGTGCTTCTCATTGCCTTGCCTCTTCTCTTTTGCTTGAATCTTCATCTCAAGCTTGGTAGGACACTTCGAGGCAAAGTGTCCCATATATTCACACTTGAAGCACTTGATGTGAGCCAAATGATTCTTCTCTTGATCTTTGCTCATCATCATGTCATCTTGAATAGGAGTTAGATGACTTGATCTTGCTTTGCCACCTCTTCTAGTCTTTTTCTTCTTTATCATCCCCAAATCACCATCTTCATGGTTGATCTTATCTTGTACTTGGGGTGTGACTAATGGCATAGCTTGAGGTTCTACTTGTTACTTCACCAATTGCTTGGTTGGGCACATTGAGGTGAGATGACCCCACATGTGACACTTGAAGCATTTGACATGCTTTAGCCTCTCTTCTTCTTTCTTCAGCTTGAGCTTCTCTTTGTTTGGGCAACCATTTGCAATATGTCCCATATCACGGCATATGAAGCACATGAAATGATATAGCTTATTTTGTTCTTGCTTCTTCATCTTTTTCTTGCCCTTGCTCTTGTTGAAGCCAACTCCACTCATGTCACCAAAGATAAGCAAGAGAATGCATAAATGTAAATGCTGAAATTAAAAACCTACCTTAGTGGGGAGAGAATCTCCCCCAAGCTTGTCTTTTGCTTAATGGTGTGGCGGGTGTGGATGTTGTTGCCACCAAAAGTCCCCATACCGCTGTTGTTCTTTTTGTATTGCTTGAATGTTCTCGGCGGTTTGCTGGACGATGCATGTTGTTTCATCGTGCTCAACACGCAACTTACCTAGGGTGTTGGTGAGGTGATCGAATTCTTGCTGTAGCCCACGATGCTCCCTGTCTCGGTTGTACGAGAAGGATGCTCGTGCTCGTTGTGGCCGTGATGGTCGAGGAGGCATGCCACTTGAAGTGTGCATGGGGTCGGAAGATGCATCGTCTTCCTCCTCGCCAATAGCTCCTTGGGAAGGTCCACCTTGCTCAAGATGAACAAAGTGTAGCCCCTCCTGAGCTCTCCTGTCTGAACCTGCAAAATCTCTTTGCCCACTTCCTTGATCTAAATCAAGGGTTAGCTTGCGGGTCCTATACAATTGAAGTTGCCTATTTGGAAGAGGCACCTCAATTGTATGACCACTGTAAATCATTTTTAGATTACCCTTAGCATCTCTTTTTAGCATTTGAATATGAGCAAAATATTGTTCTGAGATCATTGCTAAAGGAGCAGAGATGTAAACAAAGGGGTTTGTGCCATCTAGCAGGTTTATGGATTCGGCAAGACGAGTAATTAAGGATGTGAATTGAACAGATATATTACTCTCAATTGAACTTTGCCAAAATTCCACTAAATACTTCACAGGAGAGATTCGCATGTTATTGACCATGGCATAAAGCAGTTTTAGTTCCATGTCACTTATTAAGTTAGCATTACTTCCAGGAAACAAGGTCATTTTCATCCAAAGAAGCATGAAACGAAGAGTTGGGTTGTGAATTTCCTCAGACTTAGGATTTGAGCAATATTTTAAAGTAGAGAGGGAGAACCAAAATTTCCTTTTGTTGAAACTACGCATGGCAAGGTCTAAATCAATCAAACATGAATTATTAAAGCCTAGAGAAACACTTAGATGGTTCCATGATAGACTATGGTTTTGATTAAACATGTGAAAGACAATTCCATCATTAGAGATTTGGAGAGAGCTTAGAAATTCTACGGTGAGCAACTCAATTCCAAACTCTTCTATTTGCCAAAATCTAGACCAACCAATGGAAGTAAAGATAGTTTTGAATTCGGTGGTCATACCTACGTTGGAGAGGATTCTTGGATCCAAAATCCATGTGTGCTCAAAAGATCGATCCCGAAGAGAAAGGTACCTCTGATACTCTAGTTGGTTGAATCAGAGTCTGCTTTGCTGATCATAGGTTGTCATCGGGGGTACCAATAATGCCTCGACATGTGGTACCTCTGTTGGTACTTCCTCCTCCTGAGGGTGTTCTTCGGTTTGGAGGTTCTCCCATGTGTATCGGGCCGAACCTCCCCTTGTTCTTCTTTGGGAAGTATCCTCGGATTGGTGGGAGCGTCGAGATGATCTCCCACTCATAGCTTGCTTCATTTTCTTGAATGTGGATGTCAATGGGTTCTTCATCTTCTAGAGAGGAAGAGGGACACAAGAGCAAGACTAGAAAGGGATATGTGTATGTGGAGTAGATTTCTAGTTTTCCTTGTGGGGAGAAGTTTGAGCTAAGAGAAGCTTGATGAAGACACGAGATCTTCTTGTGGACTAGCGAGAGAAACACTACTTCTCTTTGAGAGCTAAGAACTTCTCTTGAATGTAGAGAGGAGAGAGCAAGGCAAGGAGAGGCTTGAACTAGAACTGAATTCTTGTGGAGGTGTGAGAAAGAAGCTCTCCTTGCATGGGGTTTCATAGGGGAAGGAAGTGGCACCAAGGGGGTGCCATGGAGTGGTCGGCCGACCACCCCTTGGGCATGCCCTTGGGTGCCATGATCACATGTCTAGTGGATGCCTTACACAAAGCAAAAGAGAGAGAGAAGGAGGTGAACACAAAGTGGTCGACCATCCCTTAAAAGTAGAGATTCCACTCATGCTTTTTCTAGTGCTTGGTGAAAGGTGAAAGATGTGATATGATGTGATCAAAAGCTGAGTTAAAGTAGTCAACATTCTCCTCTTTAAACCAAGAGTAGTGGGGGACAAAGGTATGTGATGCTTTGATTGAAAGTGATTAATGTGTTTTCTTTTTCAAAGCATGACAAAGTGAAAGTGATGGATGTCATGATTTCCCACTTTAGACAAGGAGTAGTGGGAGACAAGGATATGCCATGCTTAAAGTGATTGATGTACTTTAAAACATGACAAGACAAAAGAGATGTCTCCCAAAGCAAGAATCTGATTTTTGAAAAGCCCACCTCCCAAATCATGAGATGCTTGGACAAAGGATGGTGGAGAGGAAGAGAGGGATGAAGATGGGGTTTCTAGGGCATTCGGTCGAACTCCTAGTGCTCCATTTTTTTTCTTTTCCTTTTATAAAGGTCTCTAAATGATCCTTTAATTAAATAAGCCAAACTAGGGTACATAGGGTGTTTGGCCGAACCCCCTATGTCCCTAATTTTTGTCAAGTTTTAGTGCTAACCTAATTATCAAGTTTATTTAATCTAACTTTAGTTTTCTGAATTTTATGTATGAAAGAAATTAAAGGTTTGAACTAAATTTAAGAAAGGAAATAAAAGATAACTACCGATTTACCTTTCGGCGAAGGCTCCTTGATTTAAGTCCTCGGAGTGGGACTCTCCTTCTTGTTCATTCCTCGGGTGCACTTGATGTCTCCGGAGGCGGAGATTGTGATGTGTGCAACTCTTTTGTTTTCCAGACGTGCCTTGGATTGGTGGGTTCATTCTTCTTGAGTTCTTCGATCTTGATCTTTGGATATTGTTTCTTCTTCCGCGGAGCTTGAACTCTTTTTTTTGGTGGTTGTGTTTTTGCCTGTTTGTTAAACTTATAACCATTGAAAGTACATTTTACCTTATGACTTGGGAATTGGAAGTGAATTTGGCCCGATCCAACGTAGATGACTGCGTTGGTGGTGTTGAGGAAAGGCCCTCCCAAAATGACAGGGACTTCCGTGTTAGCTCCCATGTCCAGGATGATGAAGTCGGTGGGGATGTACTCATCTTGGATGTTCACCAAGATATCCCTTGCGAGTCCCTCAGGAAACCGTATTGTTTGATCTGCCATCTGCAAGCGAACACATGTGGGGACCAAAGGTCCTCCTAACAGATTATCATACGTTACCTTGGACATGATGTTGACGCCCGATCCGAGATCGCAGAAGGCGGTGTGGAATGTTTGTTGTCTGATTGAGCACTTGATCGTTGGGAGGCCTGGATCTTCCTTCTTCATGATGAAGGGAGGATCGAGAAGATAGCCCCAATAGGAGCGAAGTGGAGGCTTACCGAACCTCAAGTTAACCATGTTTACATGCTCAATTGAATCTTCTGGTTTCCCAGGAATTTTACCTTGTTCCATGTAGGGCATAGCTGCTGCTAATTGAGCTAGTTGTGTTTCTAGCATTTTATTAAAACTCAATTGATTTTTCATGGCAGTTGTAAAGCTATCCATTTTCTCACCAAAGGTTTCAAGAACTTTATCAGTGGCAATCATTTTTCTATTTATTCCATCATTAATCTTAGATTGACTAAGAACAAGATCTTTTAATGAAGGTTGGTTGTTGTAAGAATTGTAATTATTGTAATTACCATTACCTCCATTACCTTGGTAGAAGGGGCGTGAATTCCAATTTCCTTGTTGTTGGGGTCGATACCCGTTGTTGTTGTTGTTACTGTTGCTGTTGCTGTTGTTGCTGATGAAGTTCACATCCTCCTTCGAAGTCTCGGGGCAATTGTTGCCCGAGTGATCATTTCCTCTGCACACCTCGCACCATGGATCGGCTTAAATAGCTTGTCCGGCGGGGACTGGGTAAATGGCCTCTCATTCCTTCTTGGAACCTTCTTCTATCTTCTTCATCAAGAGATCCATCTTGGCGGAGAGCATGTCCACCTCATTGATGGTGTGCATACCTCGCCTCTTTGGCTGGAGACGTTCATCACCCCATCCTTGGTTGATCACCATTTTCTCGATGAGGTCCTTAGCATTCCTCACTGTGTGTTGGAGGAATGCCCCTCCAGCGGCAGCATCAAGGTGACTACGGGCCATGCTAGTCAGCCCGTGGTAGAAACCTTGGATCAGGAGCCAATCGTCTATCCCATGATGAGGACAGGCACGAACGTACTCCTGGAGACATTCCCATGCTTCGGGAATTGTCTCGTCAGATTGTTGTTGAAAGCTTGAGATCTTCCCGCGAAGAGCATTGGTTTTGCCCGTCGGGAAGAACTTCTTGAGGAATGCGTTAGCACACCTCTCCCATGTAGTGGCCTCTTCTTTGTGGGTGTAGAACCATTGCTTCGCCTTTCCCAATAGCGAGAATGGAAAAAGACGAAGGCGAATGGCATCAGACGCCACTCCCTTGATAGTGAATGTGCCACATAACTCCATGAAGTGCTGGAGATGAGCATTTGCATCCTCATGGGGCTTTCCGCAAAACGGATTGGCCTGCACCATGTGGATCAAGGCGGGCTTCAGCTCGAAGGTGGCATCTCCGAAGTTGACCTCAGGATCCTGAGCTACGTGGGTAGCTGACGGAGCTGAGAAGTCAGAGATCGCCTTCTGGGCCATAGTTTCCTTGAGTGGTGGTGTAGAGCCTCCTTCCTTGAACGGATCCTGGTTCGAGAGGAACCTCTGAGGGGAACTTGATGACGTCTAGTCCTCCTCAACAGCTTCTCGGGATCTTTGAGATAGTTTCTCGGCAGTTGGAAACCGCTCATACACGGTCTGGCTTCACAAGAAAGGAAGACACAGACAGGGGTAAGCCCCTATGACAAATTGATAACTAAGTTAATGAGAATCTCTAGGTTCAATCTAATTAAAATTTCTTGGCTAAGCTCTCCCCGGCAATGGCGCCAGAAATGCTTGTTGGTATTTCTTATGACTATTGGATAAATCCGCAAGCGCACAGATTATACCGCTGTAGCATTTCACCAAGGAGTATTCCGAGGTATCGTAATTTATATTATCCCAAGGGAAAGCTGGCTAGAAATGATAATTAGAGAGAGATCCTAGAGAGCACCTCAACCTTAGTACCAACTAGTATAGGGGGGTAAATGATAAAAGTGATAGGAAGGGGTTGATGAATGAAGAATCTACGGTAAAGGATACTTAGGACGGACCTCAGAGACTAGCTAGGAAGGAGGACAACGAGAAGAGAGTAGGGACTCCTATGTACTTCTCTCTACTTCAATATACTTAGCTAGATAACTAGTCTAGACACTATAGTTTGTCTCCTCAATACATGTATGCTAGGCGAGGGGATAGATCAGTAGGTGGACAAAACTCCTACCGGACCGCGCCATCTTCTTACGGGGGCCTTACCTTTTAAGAACTTGCCTATAAACACGTGGTGGAATACAAAGACTAGACAAGGCTATCACCTCTTGCTAGCTACCACAAACAATCCGTGTAGCAAGCGATAACCAAGGATAAGATGATGTATAAGAACCACGCTTACTGTTGACACCGTTTTTCGGCACGTGTCAAATGAATCAAGACTTGTGGCTGTTTTCTATCGGCATCGGAAAGTTATCAGTTGAATTTGCGACAAGAAAGAATGCTATGGGAAAGATAAGTTGTTGCCGATGGAGGCTGGATGATTCTTGCCGACAAGGGTTAATTGGTGAAGTCAAGTCGCTTGAGTTGTAGAGTTGCTGATGCCGATTGCCGATGAGGAGATGTTGCCGATATCGATAGAAGGTTGCCAGTACAAGGTTGCCGATCGGGAAGTATTGCCGATGCCGATGGACAGGGAGTGCCGATAGGTATAGGGTGACTTAGCGGTTGATGTCAGCAAGGGATAATTGATGCTGAAAGAAGGAAATTGCTGATTGAAGCAGTCTGCCGATGGGAAGTTTTCTTCGAAGCGAGGATATAAGGAAATTGGAGATTTTGTACCAGTATTATTGTAGTAGTTTGAGTCTGACTCTTGTATGAGTCATTTGTTTTCCTTTAAAATAGGTGTGTTTGTTTAGGAAAATAATATTGTTATTTCAGATCTGACTCCTGTGCGAGTCAGTTTCCTTAAAGATAGGGGTTTGTTTTAGGAGAGGTATAGGTCGTGTCTCTGTACTACTCTCCATGTGGGAGTATAAATATGTGCCCAAGGGCTGCGTGTACAAAATCAATCCAATCAAAATCAAATCAATTTACTCTTATTCTACTTTTACTGCAATTTACCCTTTTTTGCATTAATCTTAGTTTATCAACGAGTTCTTCAAGCTTCGACGGGCTGCATCACCCTGATCTCCGTCAAACCCTTGTAAGTTCCGCGTAGGAGTACCTCTGAGCCTTGACACCCGGGCGCATCGCTATTGTCTCGTTCAGCTCTGCTCTAATTATCCTGATCAAGTCCCAATCTTGACATCCGGGCGCATCGCCGTTGTCTTGATTGAATCTTGTTCTAATTATCGTCCTTGTTGATTAACTGGTCAAATCGACTGGCACGCCTTCGGATATCGAATTCGGGTAATAGCCCGAGGTGTTCGCAGATTCTGACGCTTTTTGTGTCAACAACTCTTTTGGCACGCTCGGTGGGACCGATTATACAGTTTTTACATCTATCATGATTAATCCAAGGACTGTTATTGAAGTCTCCAAAGCAGATCTGAAAGATGATCAGAGGCTGGCTATGGAGCAGGCTATGGAGGAGTACAAGCGGTTGTATCTCAAATCCTTCAGCCTAAACAGAATCGGTGAAGCAGTCCAGAAGCAAGATCCACCGTCGCCACGGCAGGTCATTTTTGACGCCGATCCTGGTAAATTACAAGAGATGGTTAATTCTGCATTAAATAATGTATTAATTGGCCAATCCAACGTGTTGTCCGATACTGTATGCAATGCTATTAAGCAAACTTTCAAGGGAGGACAGGCACCATATTATGTTGGTCCAGAGTATCTTCAACTCGGATCGGCATCTGTTACGATCCCATCGGCGGTTCCAAGGGTGTCTTCACCGATTATGAACCGATCTACCGATGAGTTCATGCCACCAAGATATAGTCCAGCAAGCATCACTCAGGTGAATACAAATCTAGTGGCCTCAACAATGTCTAGACCTGTGACCCAGAGTCAACCAACTTCTGCCAACTGGTGCGGATACGGTATGTCTCCAAGTCCATCTGCTGATTCTGGATTGGTCCAAGAGAACCAAGCAGGGTGGAAGATTCCCATGACATAGGCAACACCTATACAACTGATGGTTCTAGTGATGCACTATGCTACATCTTCTCCGATGGTGCGGTTGCCAACAGGGAATCTTCAAATGGCAATACCCAGAGTGCCTTATGCCTAATTATCGGCAAATCACTTGCCGATACAACAAGGCCCAGCAGCTGCAAGTCGACCCATGGCAGCAATAGTTCCTCAAACTGGAATACCTGCTAACCAAGGTGGTTATTCTATCAATTACCCGGCGCCACAAGAACGACAGGCATCAGCTGATTATCAGCCATCGGCAAATTCTTGGCTGATGCAACAAGGCATGTCGAATGTTAATCAGCCTGTATCGGCAATGGCTGTTCAACCTATGGTACCTGCAAATCAAAACTATCATCCAAGGGTACAAGGGTTACAAGAGTCAGCTGGTTATCAGCCATCGGTAAGTCACGTGCCGATGACACCCAATGCAAGTTGGATCGGTCGATTACCGATTCAGCAGCCAGTTGAGCAGCCTAGGCACCAAGTGGCAAGAGCTCCACAGTGTCATCCGGCAAATCTTCAGAATGAAGTATCAGCACATCAACCGATAAGTACTACACCGCAATATTCGCAAGTGAATGTGCACAATGAGACATCAGTACAACGACCGATGAATATAAGGCCGCAACACAAGCTAGTGAGTGTGCAAAATTGCTTATCGGCAACTCAGCCGATGCATAGTGTTCAGATGACTGGTGTTATGCACACACCAATCACTTCAAGTACTTTGACGTCAAGACCTGAAGAAGTACATCAACCTACTCAACCAGTGGACGTTCAAAGTTACCCATCGGCCAATCAGCCGATGCATAATACTCAACAGATTGGTGCCGCAAATGTGCCAATTGCCCCGGCCTATTTACCACAAGGATATGAAGAGGTGCATCAATCTGCTCAACCAGTTAACGAGTCTGTGCATCGGCAAGATCCAGACACAAAGGTGTTTTTGACCAAGAAAATGGAAGATTCAGATTCGTATGAAGAGCCAGGTATCAGCGGTGCTGAATTGGAAAGATTCATCTTTGATGTCGTGGAGGCCGATCAGGATGTTAAATCGTTCAAGCCCAAGAAGACTTGGAGCGCAAAGGTGCTCTTCGTTGGACAAGGGGATTCTGAGTCAGATGAGGAGGTGAACATCGGCACTGTTGAATGGGTAAGTGATAAGGAGCCGGTACCTTGTCCGCTCGGCCAGAAAAAGACTGAAAAGTTCACTTTCGATGTTACTAAGGCCAATAGGATATTTGACCTAATGCTTCAGGAAGGGCGAATTAAGCTAGCCCCTAATCAAGTAATTCCATCGGCCGAAGAGCTCAAGAAGATCGGGTACTGTAAATGGCACAATGCAACGTCGCACAGTACCAATGACTGCAAAGTGTTCATGCAGCAATTGCAGTCAGAGATTGACTCTGGACGAATCAAATTTGAAAATTCTAAAGTCCAGAAACCGATGGAGATTGATCAGCACCCGTTTCCAAATAATATGGTGGAAACCGGTAGAAAGACTAAGGTGTTGACATCGGAAGCTATCAGGAAAAGTGCATCGGTAGATCCTGATCATCAAATGGCTGAACGTGATGTAGAAAAGTTGGCCGATGAAGGTAGCAGTGCCAGAAGGGCTCTTGGTGTTGTAATCATGCACAAACAGCCAAGGCAAGAGTATCGGCAATCGCAAAAAGAGCGCCATCGGCAGGAAGAAGAAGAACATCAAGAATGGCTTCGGCAGAAGGACCACTGGAAGTGTCCCTTCTTCATTCACTGTTGGGAAGAAGACATTAAACTACCTACTGCTGATAATTGTCCTAAATGCAATGGGTACTACACTGCCGATCGGTCAGGTAAGAAACCCTGTTTTGATAATCGAGCATCCAGGTATGCCAAGCCGCTCAGAGAGAAGAAATCGGTACCCGACGGACTGGGGGGCAAGCTCAGTGCACATCACAGGCTTGGCATGCGTGTTGATCAAGGGGAGCTTGCGGAGATGGCCAATGCAAGAGTGCCCGATGAGGAAGTGCTCTCTAGAGATCCAAACATCGGGAGAAGAGCCGATGTAAATAATGAGAGGCAGCACCAGCCTATCTGGAAAACCAAACTCCCTCAATGGTGCCCCAAGGGTCTGACAAAGACTTAGAAGAGAAGAATTCAGCGCGAATGCCGAAATGACTTATATGATAGTGAAATTCCTTCAAGGGAAAAGCAGTGGAGGCCAAAGTGCAAAAATGGAGATCCATTGGCAGATGTCAATATATTGCCGATGGAATGACCAGAGTCGATGATCTTGGACATCTTGACTTGGGAGCAGCACTCGGCAAACTCTGGTGAGTCCAATTATTACACTTGGGGGCACTGGCCGGTTGAGTAAACAATTTGTGTATCAAAAGCAGCACTGCCGGTGAATTTGTTAACCGCCAAAGGAAAAATGATTGTAAGAATGATTCTGCCGTGCTTGCGTGCGATAGTTAAGTATGTGGTACAAGCATTTTTAGGGGAGATTGCTCCTTGAACTTTCTTTGATGGGTCTATGTGCAAGGAAATCGGCATTGTCTTAATTTCGTTCCGATTGCTACCTCAACAAACAATCAGGCTGAATACCAGGCTCTGCTAAAAAGTTGGGATTACTCAGGGAGGATATCAGCCGATTCGATAAGTCATGGTGTCAGTAATGGTTGCCGACAACTAGGTGAAAGAGTTGGCTGATGGTACTCTGGTATGGAAGTTGATTTTACCGATTGGTACTAGGAGTTCTATGTTTGGAAAATGGTTTTCTAATTGGGAAGGTCCTTATCGGATAAAACAGTCAGCCCCTGGCAATGCTTATATTCTAGAAACTCTCGAAGGAGTTGCATTCTCTAGAGCGATCAATGGTAAATACTTGAAGAAATATTACCCTAGTATTTGGGTAGACGCATAGCGTGCTCGTTTAGATGCCGTTGAGAGGAAAAGTTATTTAATCATCGGTAAAAACGTACTGACATTATATTACAGAGCAAAATCAAGTATCAATGTTACATTTGCTGATACAATGAATAAATTACAACAAGGATTGGATGGCTGATATCGCACGCAGGCGAATTTGCTCTATCTCATCCATCTCCTTGGCGTCGGCATCGGCAGAGCCCTCGACTGGCTTGATCTTCTTTTTCAATAAAATGGCTTGTCGGGCATTTTGGTCTCTTTCTTGCCGCAGAGCCCTAATGGTGTCAGACAGTTGGGTTTTCTTCTGATTGGCTGTGCTTAGAGCTTCTTCAACCTTTTTCAACTCAGTCAGTAGCTCTTCTTTCCTTGCCGATAGCTGAGTGATTTCTTGCTCAAGATTGGTGCTGGAGACTTCTGCTTGGCCGAGGCTCTTGTGTTTTTCGTCGGCAATACTTTTAAACTTGAGCTTCTCTTCCTCAGTCTTGGATTGGGCAGCCCTATCGGCTATGCGACGGGAGAGCCTCTGGTATTGGAGTTGCTTACTATCGAGGAAAGTTGCCTGGAAGAGTGTTTCTTCTGTATCGGCAGGGAGGTGGCCTTGGATATCCTTGAAAGTTGTCCTTGCTGTAGTTGAATCATGGACGAGCTGGGATGTGTCTTGTTGCAGCAAGGAAAGCAGTGCTTCGAGCTTGGATTTGACCTCTACCGATAGAGATGGAGCAGAGCTTTCTTCATCTTCATCTTCGTCGAGAAGATTGACGGCGAAGGAGAATAGGCTATCTGCTGGAGCGGAGGCTTCTTGGTTCTCATCCTCATCTTGGGGGTTGGCGCCGAAAGAGAATAAACTGTCTGGGGAGTCTTGGGCCTGAGAAAGAAGAAGTTAAAACGTGCCGATCGTAAAGTTATATTGCAAAAATTTTAAGTAGTCAACTTACCATCTTGAAGCGGACTTCTTGCCTGGGACTTGGCATGTCGGCTGGTGCAGCTTCATCCTGGAGATCGGCAGCAGTTGCCGATGAGCACGCTTCTGTTGGAGAAGCGGTTGACGCTATTGGTGCTGTTGATGGCGCTGTCTCTACCGTTGTGATCGGTTCCTGCGGTGGTGATGCCGTCCCCTGGTTAGGGTTTTCATCTGGTGTAGGCACTGGTGCCAATACCGATGCTGTTGGTTCCTGCGGTGGCGGCATTTCTTCCTAGATTGGAGTTTCTTCCATTGGCTGTTCAGGAGCAGATGCCGATGGTTGTCCTACTGTTGGTGCATCGGCAGCGGTTGGTGATGCAGCTGGGGTAGCTCGCCTCAGGCGTTTCCACTTTGGCGCAGCAGTGGGTGAGCCGGCCCGTTTTTGTTGCGAAGCCTGGGGGGCATCGGCAACAGGAGTTGGAGGAGTTCGTGCAGCTACCGATGGTCTCATTTCCTGAAAATATTTAGTGCAAGTTACATAAAGTAGATGTTGCCGATAAGCAGTGTGTGATCGGTATAAGTAAAGATAAGTTTACTGCAAAAGCCCGTGTCAGAGCAGCAGCAGCAGCCGATGTAGCCGTGGGCGTCGACTTGGGCTTGAGAGTAACCTGAGGTACCTTCCGAGGGGTGAAGGCAGCCATCGTAGGAGCATTATTGCCAATGAGTGATATGGGATTCATCATTCGGAGGTTGAAGGGCTTGCCACTCCTGCTCATCTTAGGGATTGGATCATCGGCCTGTTAAGCATAAGAAAGTTAGATGCCGATGATGAGAATAAAGTAATGAGGAATGCATCGGAATAAAAAACTTACTGCATCATCAGGAATGATGTGATTGGCGTCAATTATTTGCCGATAGTAGTGAGATGACTTGGCAAAGAGTTGATGTCTCCATTCTTGCCACCAGAATTTATATTCCTCCGTGATGAAGGATGTTGGTGCCCAGGAAGACAGGTCAACATCTGAGATATCGGCATTTGGGGGAGGTTGACGACCTTGTTCCAATCCATAGCGCTGGAGATGATCTGCCTTGGTTTTATGACTTTGGAGTAGCAGAGCTTGATCGACAGTTGGCCGAACGCCAGTTGTCTTGCTGCTGTCGCTGGGTAGTAGAACTCAAAGGATAGAGGAGCGTTCTTTCTAGTTCCAAAAATGTTGACTGGAATGGCTCAGGGGATGATACTGGCCTTCATGATTATTGCGTTTTGAGGCACATTCCCATCGGTGAGGTTGAGCAGCAAGGGAAATCGGTTGTCTTGATCGATATATGGCCGCCAGAGCCGTTCTGAAGCAGGAATTCCATTATAAAATTTTTGGAAAAACATGCAAACTGCTCTACATCGGCATCGGTTCCTGGTAGTACTATGATAGCTTTGCCGAAATTGAGTGGCGGGCGAGTTGCCGATTCATCATCCTCATATTTGTAGTTTTCTGATATATCCCTTGGGAATTGCTGAGCAAACAGGTCAAACTGAAGGGCATTATACATGTGTTGACACAAAAAGCGTCAGATCTATGAACACCTCGGGCTGTACATATTGCTGCTGAACCGGCAATTGACCGATCCAACCTACATTAGGTGTCATCGGCACATGACTTACCGATGGCTGATAACTAGCTGACTCCTGCAGCCCCTGTACACTCGGATGATAGCCTCGACTTGCGGGTACCATAGGCTGAGCAGCTACGGCCGATGCGGGCTGACTGATACTCGACGTGCCTTGTTGCATCGGCCAATAATTTGCCGATATAGACTGATTAACTATTGGCACGTCTTGTTGCATCGGCCAAGCATTTGCCGATAGCTGATAACCGGCTGATGCTTGTCCTTGTTGTACCCTTGGATGATTGCTTGGACTCACGGGTACCATAGCCTGAGCAGTGATTTCTGATACAGATTGATTGACAATCGGCGTACCTTGTTGCATCGGCCAAGAAGTTGCCGATGGCTGACAGCCAGCTGACGTCTGTCGTTCTTGTACCCTTGGCTGATTACCTTGACCCGTAGGTACCACAACTTGAGCAGTTATTGCCAATACAGACTGATCGCCAATCGGCCCACCTTGTTGCATCGACCAAGAGTTTGCCGATAACCGATAACTGGTTGACGCTTGCTCTTGCGGTGCCTGGTAACTCATTGTCACCATGGGTTGACTTGCAGCAGCTGGGCCTGGTTGTATCGGCAAGTAACTTGCCAAAGGTTGGGCGTACGGCACCCCGAGTATTGCCGTTTGCAGATTCCCTATTGATGACTACACTGTTGGAGCAGATGTAGCATAATGCATCATCGGAACCATCGGCTGTACAGATGTCGCCGATGCCATAGGAACCTTCCACCCTGCATGGTTATCTTGGACCAATCTAGAATCAGCGGATAGATTTGGAGATATACCGTATTCCCACCAATTGGCAGAAGTCTGCTGATTCTGGATCACGGGTCCAGCCATTGTTGAAGCCATCGGATTCGTGTTCACCTGAGTAGTGCTTGTTGGGCTTAATCTTGGTGGCGCGATCTCATCGGCAGAGCGGCTCATAATTGGTGTGAACACCCTTGGAACCGCCGATGGAGTCGCAGCAGATGCCGATCCGAGCTGACGATATTCTGGACCATCATAATATGGTGCCTGTCCCTTGAAATCTTGCTTGACAGCATTACACACGGTATCGGAAAGCACATTGGATTGGCTAATTAATACATTATTTAATGCATAATTAACCATATCTTGTACTTTACCAGGATCGACGTAGAAAATAGTCTGTCGTGGCGACGGCGGATCTTGCTTCTGTACTGCTTCGCCGATCCCGTTTAGGCTGAAGGATCTAAGATATGAGCGCTTGTATTCCTCCATTGCATGCTCCATAGCTTGCTTCTGATGATTTGTCAGATCTGCTGTGGAGACTTCAATGACACTCCTTGGATTAGTCATGATAAATATATAATTTATATAATCTTGTCCCACTGGGCGTGCCAAAAGAGGTGTTGACACAAAAAGCGTCAGATCTGTGAACACCTCGGGCTATTACCCAAAGCTCGGTATTCTGGAGGCGTGCCAGTCGATTTGACCAATCAATCGACAAGGATGATAACTAGAACAAACTGAACGAGACGACAGCGATGCGCCCGGACGTCAAGGCTCAGATTGATCAAGGATAACTGGAGCAGAGCTGAACGAGGCAAACAGCGATGTGCCCGGATTGCCAAAGCTCAGAGGTACTCCCACACGGAACTAGCAAGGATTTGACGGAGATCAGGATGATGCAGCCCGTCGAAAGCTTGAAGAACTCGTTGAAAACTACAGCTAATGCAGTAAAAGGGTAAATTGCGATAAAAAGTGGAATAAGATAAAATTGGTTTGTTTTGAATTGGATTGATTGTCTTCTCCATGGCCCTCGGGCGCGTATTTATACTCCCGCATGGAGAGTTGTACAAAGACATGACACGTATCCTTCCTAAAACAAACTCCTACTTTTAAGGAAACTGACTCGCGCAGGAGCCGGATAACAATATTTATTTCCTAAACAAACACACCTATTTTAAAGGAAAATAAACGACTCGTGCAAGAGTCGGACTCAAACTACTATAATAATAATAGTGGTAAAACACCAGCTTCCTTATACTTTTCCTCGATGGAAGCTTTCCATCGGCAGATCCCTCCAATCCACGACTTCCTTCTCTGGCCACCTGTAGTCCTCTGACACCAAGCGTTAAGTCACGCCCATCGGCATCGGCAATACTTTCCCGATCGGCAATCGGCAACATCCCCTCATCGGCAATCTTGCACTGATGATTTGTCTTCAATCTATCAGCGATCGGCAACCACTCCACCGACACTCGACATCAGCTTCTCATTAGCACTCAGCAACATCATGCTCATCGGCAATCGGCAATGTCTCCTCATCGGCAATCAGCATCAGCAAGACTTCACCGATTCACCTTTGTCGGCAAGGATTATTCAGCCTCCATCGGCAGCGTACTTGGTCTTCCCGCAGCACCCTCCCATCGGCAACATCGGCTCAAGATCTCCTGATGCCGATGGAGAACGGCCGCTGACCAGCCAAGCCTCAGCCCATTTGACACGTTGAAAAACGGTGTCAACACATGCCCCCTAGTTTCGGAGCGTATAATATTTTACAGGCCGAAATTCTCTCCACTGTAGCCGTTGCTGTAGCCGTTACCTCCGAGATGGATGCACAGTTTCCTCGATCTATGGGTGGAACTACAATTTAATAATAAAATCCCTCGATTGTAGCACGAATGGTTGCAGACCACCTCGATCACCGCGTGTATCTACCGCGGGTCTCTCCACATTCCTGCACCATGTGAAACAGAACCCCAAAATGCCCCTGGGTAAGCTTATAAAAGTTACCGGGATCCACACTCCTTTTTTACCCCGAGCATCATTTTCACTTTCACCTCCCGGCCTTCGTCTTCAACCTCCAACCGCTCTGAAGAACACGAGCTCGAGCAACAGTATTTCCTGCAACCCAAATACAAACCGCAAGCACTCCTTCGTCTCCAATGGCGATCCAAGTTGACATCCCCAAGGTGAGATCTATTTCCTTCCCAATCCAACCTTCCGTTGGTCCTTTCTTCGCACAAATCTGGATTTATTCCCGTTCCTTTTCTGATTTTCCCCTCCTTTCCTTTGAACCCTAGGAACTATATAACAAGGTAGTGATCCCGCTTACTGGTTCCACCTTCAGCTGCCTAGGCCCCATGGGCAATCCTGATCCCAGCTTCTTAATCAATGCGGAAACCAATCGGATCCCATTCAGATCTGAATGCTTCAGTCTAGGGTTGTGGAAGGATGCCTTCCGCTCATGGCCCAAGTCCACCAAGGGATGGAAGAACTGGTATCTTAGGGTCGCTAGGGCGCAACAAGTTTACTGGCAAGAGCGCAGCTTGGATCAATGTATCAGGCTCTCCATTGCCGATATAGAGAAGAACGAGAACATGTTAATAGCTGCCTCTTATTTCTGGTCGGACACTATGAATGCTTTCTTATTCCGACATGGACCAGCCACCCCCACTCTTGCCGATGTCCATATGTTGACCGGCTTAGACGTCTCTTCTGCCGATACCTTCACCTTATTCAATAGGAAAGCCGAGCACAGAGTAAACACTCGGAACATCGGCGGTTGGACGGGTTACATTCAGGAATACCAAAAAATAGGATCGGTAAACCAGAGGGAGCCTGCCACCTTCCTGAACATGTGGCTGGACAAATTTATTTTCTGCGGTAGGGCAGTTGGACCCACTACCATGCATCTTCCAGCAGCTGAGCTGCTTGCCGATGGGACAAGACTTCCCCTGGGCAGATATCTCCTAGGATCGGTATATCGTCTTCTCCATCAAGTATCCAAGAAGTTACTACTAGGTGAACACATCGGCAACCTTGGAGGCCCCTGGTGGTTTATCAATATGTGGCTGAACGCACAAATGCAGAAAGCGCTTCAGTTTGACTTGTTCGCTCAACGATTTCCGAGAGACATCCCAGAAGACCACCAGTGTGGGGATGATGAATCGGCAACTCGCCCTCCACTCAACTTTGGAGAGGCCATTATAGTGCTGCCAGGGACCGATGCCGATGCGGAGCAATTTGGTCTATTCTTTCAGAATTTTTACAATGGAATTCCTGCCACAGAACGGCTCTAGTGGCCATATGCCGATGAAGACAACCAGTTCCCACTGCTATTTAACCTTACCGATGGGAATGTACCTAAGAACCAGATAATTATGAAGGCCAGCGTCACTCCCCGAGCTATTCCGGTGAACATCTTCGGATCGGGAAAGAACGCCCCTCCATCATTTGAGTTCTACTACCCATCGGTAGCGGCAAGACAACTGGCGTTTGGTCAACTGCCGATCAAGCTCTGTTATTCCAAGGTAGTGAAGCCCAGGCAGACATTCTCCAGCACTCTAGACTGGAACAAGGTTGTCAACCTTCCTCCTCATGCCGATGTGTCAGACCTTGATCTATCCTCCTGGTCACCAACCTCCTTTATTACAAATGAGTACAAGTCTTGGTGGCAAGAATGGAGGTGTCAAGTGTTTGCCAAGTCGTCGCACTACTATCCGCACATGATCGATGCCGATCACATCGTCCCCGATGACGCAGTAAGTCTTTTATTCCGATGCATTCCTTATTACTTTCCCTCTTTCATCGGCATCTGACCCCCTTTACACCTAACAGGTTGACGATCCGATTCCTTCGATGAGCAGAAGTGGCAAGCCCTTCAAACTCCGAATGATGAGTCCCGTATCACTCATCGGTAACAAGGCCCCCACGTTAGCTACCTTCACTCCTCAATAGGTACCTTCATCGACACCTGTAAACGCCAAGGCTACATCGGCCGCTGCTGCTGCCCTGACGCGGGTGTTTGCAGTAAACTCATCTCCACCTATACCGATTACATACCGTTTAATCGGCAACATTCACTTTGTATAACTTGCATTGAATATTTTCAGGCTATGAGGTCATCGGCAGCTGCTCCCATCAGACAAGTTTCTTCAAGCCCAGCTGCCGATGCCCCCCAGTCCTCGTCGAAACGGGCTGGATCTCCCACTGCTGCGCCAAGAAGGAAAAGGCGCTTGAGGCTGGCCAGTCCATCTTCACCATCGGCTTCAACTGCGCCGTCGACTACCACTGCGCCATCGGCAGGACTGTCAACAGCTCCAACTCCCGATCACCCGATGGATGACATCTCCGATCAGGAGATCACTATACTCGCTACAATAGAGGCGGCATCGCCACTGGCACCACCAGCTGTCGGCGCGTCATCGGCAGAAACTCCACCAACTCCTATCCCTGATCAGCCGACGGACGACGTCCTCGGTCAGGAGACAGTTCCACCCACTGCAGCAGTAGAGGCGGCGTCGGCATCGGCACCGTCAGCCGAAGTCCCTGATGAAGAAACACCCGCAATGGCGGCGGAGGCGGTATCGGCATCGGCACCGTCAGCCGGAGTCTTCGATGAAGAAACACCCACACTGGCAACGGTGGCATCAGCATCGGCATCGGCCAAAGCTTCTGATGAAAGTGGGGCGTTGCCGCCACAAGAACCAGGCACTACATCGGAAACGATGCCAGCAACAACGTCACCAGTACCAACAGCGCCAAGTGCTTCCCTGATGGGTGTTCCTTCATCGGCAACTGCCGCCACTCTTCGGGATGAAGCTGGACCATCCACCATGCCGAGCCCTAGGCAAGAGATTCACTTCAAGATGGTAAGTTAAATCACTTAAAAATTCTAGCATAATCTTTCGATCGGCATATTTTAACCCTTCTGTTTTCAGGCCCAAGATTCTTCAGATAGTCTTTTCTCCTTCAGCCTCAACCCGCAGGATGAAGATGGACGCCAAGGCCTCCTCCAAGCAGACAGCCTGTTCTCCTTCGTAGTTGACATACCTGATGACGATGAGGAAGAGAGCTCTGTCCCAGCTCTATCGGCAAAGATCAAGGCTAAGCTTGAAGCACTGCTCTCTCTGCTGCTACAAGACACGTCCCAGCTCATTCAGGACTCATCAGCAGCGAGGGTCTCTTTCAAGGATATCCAAGGTCATCTCCCTGCCGACATGGCAGAAATCCTCCTCCAGGCCTTCCTTGACATCAAACAAATCCAGTACCAAAGGCTTTCCCGTCGCATTGCTGATAGGGTTGCCCAATCCAAGAGCGAGGAAGAAAAGCTCAAGTTCAAAAACATTGCCGATGAAAAGCACAAGGGTATCGGCCAAGCAGAAGTCTCCATCAACGGCCTCGATCAAGAAATCACCCGGCTATCGGCCAAGAAAGAAGAGCTGTTGGCCGAGTTACAAAAGGTTGAGGAGGATCTAACTGCAGCCAACCAGCAAAGAACCCAATTATCCGATACCATCAGGGTTCTGCGGCAAGAGAGGGACCAGAATGCCCGACAAGCCATCTTGTGGAAGAAGAAGATCAAGCCGGTCGAGGGCTCTGCCGATGCCGACGCCAAGGAGATGGACGAGATAGAACAGATTCGCCTGCGTGCGATATCAACCATTCACTCCTTGCTGTAATCCATTTGTCGTGTCGGCAAAAATGTAACTTTGATACTTAATTCTGAGCCTTGTAATATAACGTTTACACGTTTTTACCGATGTATTATAATTTTCTTTTCATCAGCATCCAAACGAGCACGCCATACGTCAACTCCTTCGAGAGTTTCTGGAATGTACGCATTGCTGGGGGCAGACTGTCTCATCTGATAAGGACTCGATTAGGAAACCACTTCCAGGCCTAGAATTCAACCCCGATCGGTAAAATCAATCTCCACGCCAGAGTACCATCAACAAACTCGTTCACCCAGTCATCGGCAATCATCACCAACACCATAACTCATCGAATCGGCTAAAATCCTGAGTAATCCCAACTTTTTAGAAGGCCCTGGTATTTAGCCCGATTGTAACAATAATCGGCAATGAGGCTTCATACTTCCATCGGATCAGAATTAGGTCAATGCCGATAGACCCACCAAAGAGTACGAGGAGTAACTCCCAGAACGCGTGCACCACACACTTAGCCATCGCACGCAAGCGCGGCAGAATCATTCTTACAACCATCTTCTGGCAGTTAACGAATTCATCAGCAGTATGGCGTCTCATACACAAACCATCGGCAAGTGCCCCCAAGTATAATAATTGAAATCGCCAGTTTGCCGAGTGCAGCTCCTAAGCCAACATATCCAAGATTGACTCTACTTAGACCACCGGCAATATATTGCCGACTGCCGATGGATCTCTACCCTTGCGCTTTGGCCTCCACTGCTTCTCCCTTGAAAGAATTTCAGTGTCATGTGAGTCATTGCGGCGCTTGCGCTGAATTCTTCTCTTCTGGGTCTTGGTCAGACCCTTAGGGCACCACTGAGGGAGTTTGATTTTCCAGACAGGCTGGTGCTGCCTTTCATTGTTTGCATCGGCCTTTTTCTCGACGCTTGAATCTCGGGAGAACACTTCCTCATCGGGTGTTCTTGTCTTGGTCTGCTCCTTGTTCTCCTCTTGATCAACCTGCCCGCCAAGCCTACTATGGGCACTAAGCATGCCCCCTAGCCAGTCATGTACCGATCTCTTCTCTTTGAGCGGCTTGGCGTACCTGGATGCCCGATCATCAAAACAAGGTTTCTTACCCGGCTGATCGGCAGTGTGATACCCGTTCCATTCAGGACAGTCATCGGCAGTAGGTAGCTTAATGCCTTCTTCCCAACAGTGAACGAAGAAGGGACACCTCCAATGATTTTTCCGACGAAGCCATTCCCGATGTTCTTCTTCCTGCCAATATCGTTCATCTCGTGATTGCCGATAGTTCCGCCTTGGTAGCTCGTGCGTGATTACCATACCAGGAGCCCTGCCAACACAGCCACCTTTATCGGCAATTCTCTTGCCTTTCCTGTCATCGGCAAACTTTTCGACATCGCGTTTAGCCACTTGATGATCAGGATCTACCGATGCACCTTTTCTGGCAGCATCCGATGTCAGCACCTTAGTCTTTCCATCGGTTTCCACCATATTATTTGGAAACGGGTGCTGATCAATTTCCATCGGTTTTTGGACTTTAGGATTTTCAAATCTGATCCGTCCAGAGTCAATTTCTGACTGCAACCGCTGCCTGAATATTTTGCAGTCATTGGTACTATGAGAAGTTGCATTGTGCCACTTGCAGTACCTGGTCTTCTCGAGTCCCTCGGCCGATGGAATTACCTGATTAGGGGCTAGCTTAATTCGCCCTTCCTGAAGCAATAAGTCAAATATTCCATCGGCCTTCGTGATGTCGAAGGTGAACTTTCCAGTCCTTTTCTGGTCGAGCGCACAAAGCATCGGCTCCTTATCTTTCACCCATTCAACAGTGTCGATGTTCACCTCCTCATCTTACTCGGAGTCCCCTTGTCCAACAAAGAGCACCCTCGCGCTCCAAGTCTTCTTGGGCTCAAATGATTTGACATCCGGATTGGCTTCGGTGATATCAAAGGTGAACTTCTCCAACTCAGGGACGCTGATAATCGGCTCTTCGTCCAAATCTGAAACTTCCACTTTCCCGGTCGAAAATACCTTTGCGTCTGGACCTTGCCGATGCGCAGATTCGTTCTCGAGTTGGGCAGATGGATGTATTTCTTCATGTTTCCGTAGTGAGCAAGCCGAAGCAATTGATACATCAGCAGCACCAATCTGTTGAACATCATGCATCGGCTGTCTAACCGATGAGCGATTCTGGACGCCTACTGTCTGAGTAAATTGATGTATCTCTTCACATCTTTGCATTAAGCAGGCCGGAGCGATCGGCTCGTCGACAGCACCAATCCGCTGAATATTATTCATCGGCTGATTAACCGATGGGCAAATCTGAACGTCTACCGATCGAGTAGGTTGATCTATCTCTCCAGGTCTTGACGTCAAAGTACTTGAGATGATTGGTGTGTGCACAACACTAGTCATGATAACACCAAGCATCGGTTGTGGTGCCAATGAGTAATTTTTCATAGTTGCTAACTTGTGTTGTGGCATTACATTCATTACATTCACCGGTTGCTGTACCGATGTTTCATTGTACGCTCTTTCTTGCGAGTATTGCGGTGTAGTACCTATCGGCTGATGTACCGATACTTCATCCTGAAGACTCGCTTGACGCTGCAGAACTCCTGCCACTTGGTGTTCGGGCTGTACATATTGCTGCTGAACCAGCAATTGACCGATCCAACCTACATTAGGTGTCATCGGCACATGACTTACCGATGGCTGATAACTAGCTGACTCTTGCAGCCCCTGTACACTCAGATGATAGCCTCGACTTGCGGGTACCATAGGCTGAGCAGCTACGGCCGATGCGGGCTGACTGATACTCGACGTGCCTTGTTGCATCGGCCAGGAATTTGCCGATATAGACTGATTAACTATTGGCACGTCTTGTTGCATCGGCCAAGCATTTGCCGATAGCTGATAACCGGCTGATGCTTGTCCTTTTTGTACCCTTGGATGATTGCTTGGACTCACGGGTACCACAGCCTGAGCAG
This sequence comes from Microstegium vimineum, assembly GCA_022036555.1. Taxonomy (NCBI): domain Eukaryota; kingdom Viridiplantae; phylum Streptophyta; class Magnoliopsida; order Poales; family Poaceae; genus Microstegium; species Microstegium vimineum. The sequence goes on from CM039136.1 coordinate 81,856, forward strand.
TGATTGCTGATATAGATTGATTGACAATCGGCGTACCTTGTTGCATCGGCCAAGAAGTTGCCGATGGCTGACAGCCAGCTGACGTCTGTCGTTCTTGTACCCTTGGCTGATTACCTTGACCCGTAGGTACCACAACTTGAGCAGTTATTGCCGATACAGACTGATCGCCAATCGGCCCACCTTGTTGCATCGGCCAAGAGTTTGCCGATAGCCGATAACTGGTTGACGCTTGCTCTTGCGGTGCCTGGTAACTCATTGTCACCATGGGTTGACTTGCAGCAGCTGGGCCTAGTTGTATCGGCAAGTAACTTGCCGAAGGTTGGGCGTACGGCACCCCGAGTATTGCCGTTTGCAGATTCCCTATTGATGACTGCACTGTTGGAGCAGATGTAGCATAATGCATCATCGGAACCATCGGTTGTACAGATGTCGCCGATGCCATAGGAACCTTCCACCCTGCATGCTTATCTTGGACCAATCTGGAATCAGCAGATAGATTTGGAGATATACCGTATTCCCACCAATTGGCAGAAGTCTGCTGATTCTGGATCACGGGTCCAGCCGTTGTTGAAGCCACCGGATTCGTGTTCACCTGAGTAGTGCTTGTTGGGCTTAATCTTGGTGGCGCGATCTCATCGGCAGAGCGGCTCATAATTGGTGTGAACACCCTTGGAACCGCCGATGGAGTCGTAGCAAATGCCGATCCGAGCTGACGATATTCTGGACCAGCATAATATGGTGCCTGTCCCTTGAAAGCTTGCTTGACAGCATTACACACGGTATCAGACAGCACATTGGATTGACTAATTAATATATTATTTAATGCATAATTAACCATATCTTGTACTTTACCAGGATCGGCGTAGAAAATAGTCTGTCGTGGCGACGGCGGATCTTGCTTCTGTACTGCTTCGCCGATCCTGTTTAGGCTGAAGGATCTAAGATATGAGCGCTTGTATTCCTCCATTGCCTGCTCCATAGCCTGCTTCTGATGATTTGTCAGATCTGCTATGGAGACTTCAATGACACTCCTTGGATTAGTCATGATAAATATATAATTTATATAATCTTGTCCCACTGGGCATGCCAAAAGAGGTGTTGACACAAAAAGCGTCAGATCTGTGAACACCTCGGGCTATTACCCAAAGCTCGGTATTCCGGAGGCGTGCGAGTCGATTTGACCAATCAATCGACAAGGATGATAACTAGAACAAACTGAACGAGACGACAGCGATGCGCCCGGACGTCAAGGCTCAGATTGATCAAGGATAACTGGAGCAGAGCTGAACGAGGCAAACAGTGATGCGCCCGGATTGCCAAAGCTCAGAGCTACTCCCACGCGGAACTAGCAAGGATTTGACGGAGATCAGGATGATGCAGCCCGTCGAAATCTTGAAGAACTCGTTGAAAACTACAGCTAATGCAGTAAAAGGTTAAATTGCGATAAAAAGTGGAATAAGATAAAATTGGTTTGTTTTGAATTGGATTGATTGTCTTCTCCATGGCCCTCGGGCACGTATTTATACTCCCGCATGGAGAGTTGTACAAAGACACAACACGTATCCTTCCTAAAACAAACTCCTACTTTTAAGGAAACTGACTCGCGTAGGAGCCGGATAACAATATTTATTTCCTAAACAAACACGCCTATTTTAAAGGAAAATAAACGACTCATGCAAGAGTCGGACTCAAACTACTATAATAATAATACTGGTAAAACACCAGCTTCCTTATACTTTTCCTCGATGGAAGCTTTCCATCAGCAGATCCCTCCAATCCGCGACTTCCTTCTCTGGCCACCCGTAGTCCTCTGACACCAAGCGTTAAGTCATGCCCATCGGCATCGGCAATACTTTCCTGATCGGCAATCGGCAACATCCCCTCATCAGCAATCTTGTACTGATGATTTGTCTTCAATCTATCAGCGATCGGCAACCACTCCACCGACACTCGACATCAGCTTCTCATTAGCACTCAGCAACATCATGCTCATCGGCAATCGGCAATGTCTCCTCATCGGCAATCGGCAATGTCTCCTCATCGGCAATCAGCATCAGCAAGACTTCACCGATTCACCTTTGTCGGCAAGGATTATTCAGCCTCCATCGGCAGCGTACTTGGTCTTCCCGCAGCACCCTCCCATCGGCAACATCGGCTCAAGATCTCCCGATGCCGATGGAGAACGGCCGCTGACCAGCCAAGCCTCAGCCCATTTGACACGTTGAAAAACGGTGTCAACAACATGTGTGCGTTTAGCCACATGTTTATGAACCACCAAGGGCCTCCAAGGTTGCCGATGGGCTCACCTATAAATAGCTTTTTGGACACTTGATGCAGGAGGTGGTATACCGATCCGAGAAGATATCTACCGAGAGGGAGTCTTGTTCCATCGGCAAGGAGTTCTGCTGCTGGAAGATGCATGGTGGTAGGTCCAATTGCTCTACCGCAAAAGATGAATTTTTCTAGCCACATATTCAGGAAGGTGGCATGCTCCCTTTGGCTTACCGATCCAGTCTTTTGGTGCTCTTGGATGTAACCGGTCCAGCCACTGATGTTCCGTGTATTCACTCTATGTTCAGCATTCCGATGAAATAGAGTTGAGACATCATCGGAAGAAACATCAAGGCCGGTCAGCATGTGCACATCGGCAAGGGTAGGAGTAGCTGGTCCATGTCTGAATAGAAAAGCATTCATGGAGTCGGACCAGAAGTAGGAGGCTGCTATCATCATATTCTCGTTTTTCTCCATATCGGCAATGGAGAGCCTAATGCATTGATCCAGATTGCGCTCTGCCCAATACACCTGCTGTGTTCTAATTACCCTAAGGTACCAGTTCTTCCACCCCTTGGTAGGCTTGGGCCATGAACGGAAGGTGTCCTTCCATAACCCTAAACTGAAGCATTCAGATCTAAAAGGAATACGGTTGGTTTTCTGCGTTGATTATGTAACTAGGATCAGGATTGCCCATTGGACCTAGACAGCTGAAGTTGGACTGAGCAAGGGGGATTACTACTTTGTTGTACAGTTCCTAAGTTTCGGAAAGAAGAGGAAAGGTCAGAGAAAGAAGAGGGAAAAAGATTGCAAATTTCATATAGATAAAGAACTTGCAGAGAGAGAGTAAAGAAGGAATGGATTTACCTTGGGGATGTCAACTTGGATCGCCATTGAAGCTGAGGAGGTTCTTGCGGTTCGTACTTGGCTCGGAGAAAGTACTGTTGCTTGAGCTCGAAAGGCTGTTCTTCGGATGACGCCGCCGGAGGTTGAAGACGAAGGCAGGTGAGAAGTGAAAAGTGGGCTCAGGGTAAAAAGGCAGATTGGATCCTGGTAACTTTTATAAGCTTACTCAATGGTATTTTGGAGTTTCTGCTCATACTATGCGGGAATGTGGAGAGACCTGTGATGGATGTGCGCGACAATCAAGGAAATATGATTAACAAAAAATGGTGCGAATATCAGCCAGGGAAGGCCATTCTGGCCACGTTTGATACGAAAATACTTGCAGTTGGTTTTTTCGTAACGGACACACCCAATCATCCCCATTTGGCCCAAAACTGATGTTTTGTTCCGGAATGAAAAATGGGATGAAAATTGTCAAGGAATCCCATTCTGGCCACGTTTGATATGAAAAAATACTTGCAGTTGGTTTTTTCGCAACGAACACACCCAATCATCCCCATTTGACTCCCTTTGACTTCAATGATGAGTGCTTAGATTCTTTCTACATCCTCAAGAAAGCACTCATCTCAGCTCCAATCATCCACCCCCCTGATTGGAAACTCCCCTTTGAAATAATGTGTGATGCTAGTGATAGGGATTTTATTAATAAATTGCGGTTCTGCGCACGGAGATCGAGGAAGTTGTGCAGTTATCTCGAAGGTGACGGCTACAGTAGAGAGAATTTCGGCGCGTAAAGTATTATACACTCCGAAATTGGGGGGCATGTGTTGACACCGTTTTTCGGCACGTGTCAAATGAATCAAGACTTGTGGCTGTTTTCTATCGGCATCGGAAAGTTATCAGTTGAATTTGTCGACAAGAAAGAATGTTGTGGGAAAGATAAGTTGTTACCGATGGAGGCTGGATGATTCTTGCCGATAAGGGTTAATTGGTGAAGTCAAGTCGCTTGAGTTGTAGAGTTGCTGATGCCGATTGCCGATGAGGAGATGTTGCCGATACCGATAGAAGGTTGCCAGTACAAGGTTGCCGATAGGGAAGTATTGCCGATGCTGATGGGCAGGGAGTGCCGATATGCATAGGGTGACTTAGCGGTTGATGTCAGCAAGGGATAATTGATGCTGAAAGAAGGAAATCGCTGATTGAAGCAGTCTGCCGATGGGAAGTTTTCATCGAAGCGAGGATATAAGGAAATTGGAGATTTTATACCAGTATTATTATAGTAGTTTGAGTCTGACTCTTGTATGAGTCGTTTGTTTTCCTTTAAAATAGGTGTGTTTGTTTAGGAAAATAATATTGTTATTTTAGATCTGACTCCTGCGCGAGTCAGTTTCCTTAAAGATAGGGGTTTGTTTTAGGAGAGGTACGGGTTGTGTCTCTGTACAACTCTCCATGTGGGAGTATAAATATGTGCCCAAGGGCTGCGTGTACAAAATCAATCCAATCAAAATCAAATCAATTTACTCTTATTCTACTTTTACTTCAATTTACCCTTTTTTGCATTAATCTTAGTTTATCAATGAGTTCTTCAAGCTTCGACGGGCTGCATCACCCTGATCTCCGTCAAACCCTTGTAAGTTCCGCTTAGGAGTACCTCTGAGCCTTGACACCCGGGCGCATCGTTGTTCTCTCGTTCAGCCCTGCTCTAGTTATCCTGATCAAGTCCCAATCTTGACATCCGAGCGCATCGCCGTTGTCTTGATTGAATCTTGTTCTAATTATCGTCCTTGTCGATTAACTGGTCAAATCAACTGGCACACCTTCGGATATCGAATTCGGGTAATAGCCCGAGGTGTTCGCAGATTCTGACGCTTTTTGTGTCAACACTTACACACGACTTACTACTTTGACTATGATACATAATCAATGTACCCTATGACACACAATTATCGCATACAGGAAAGGTCACAAGGATCACAGACTATGAGTGTGAAGGCTATTAAAGAGAAAAAGCATATAGCAAGACTATATCTAGTATAGAAATGCTCAAAGTAAATACTAAGTAAAGTAAAGTAAAGTAAAGAGAAGGATATATATTGATAAAGGTAAAGTCTTACAAAGAAGGAAAGATACAAGAGCTATACCAGACTCTCCATAAGACGACTCCGGAAATCCCGAGCACAGCTCGACTCAACTCTAACTCCCACTCTAGACTAACTCCTAGAACAATCTAAAAAAATAGAGCTTGTAGGCTTCATCTTCATGATTAGAGAGGGGGGGTGTGACCCTCTATTTATAGCAGGAGGTGGAGTAGGGGCTACTCTGGCGCCACGTCAGCGATCCAGGGCCTTCCATTCTCCACCCTTGGATCCAACCGACCTTGGAACCGACCAAGGCATGGATGGTTGTGATCCAACACATGGGGAGAAGCTATGGCGGTTGGAGGGAGCCCAACCGACTTAGGGGGCATTCGGCCAAATGCCCCTATGGCCAGTGGGCCCTCCCCTGCCTCCTTGGATGGGGTCCCACTAGTCAGGGACTGAGTGGGACCCATTTGGGCCTTCTTGAGGTTCGGCCGAATCCCCCCTTGGGGGTTCTGGTCCTCCTATGCTTCCTGGTGCTGGTCCCACTCGTCATGGGTGTTGGATGCTGGTCCTGAGGTATTTTGTCATGTTTATCTCCTTGGTGTGGGTCCATGGATCCACGTGCTTCGCTTGTGAACCGTTGAGAGGAAACACAGAGTGATCCAATGGATGGATTCTACTCTAGAGTGCCTCTCTTGGATCATGGTCGAGAGGAGAGAGCATGGTGGTCCCATATGGCTCTCCTTTTCTCCATTTGTTCATTCCTATACTCAAACACTCATGGACATGTGGAACTAGTTATTTGATAAAGAATGCTCATGATGTGTTTGTTTTATCCTTGATCCTTGGATTAGTGGCACCATTTTAGCTATGTAAAAGATGGTCATAATTTGTGCCAACACTGGTCGACGACAGTGACGACGAGGGTGGACGTCTATCAGGGATGGACACCGACCACGATGACTAGGATAGCTTGCTTACGCTAGTCCTTAGTGTTTCTTTTGTGCTTGTGGCTTGACCTTTGTTGCTTCATGAGTAACATGATGTTGTGTAACCACCATAACTTAAAGTCCATATGTCTGGAACTTTTGGCTTGTATGGATGTTTTTCATGGTACCAAGTATGAATGGATGATGATGTGTTGTTAGTCTGAATTCTTTTATGCCCTATGTGTTTTTAAGTTATCTACTTTTTAGTGATTTACTAAGGCATAATTATGATTCGTCTACAATTACTCAAATCTCATTGCTACTTGCTATCAAATTCATGCAGATGCCTGCCAACACTCGCTCCCGTGGCTCTGGAAGTGGTGGAAATCACCGTGATGAGGATGAGGCTCCTCTGCCAAATTCACCACCACCACCACCACCGCTTACCCCGGAGCAGTTCATGGCTCAGTTCATTGGTGGGCAGCGCAACATTGAGGAGTTGCTTCGCGAAGTTGCTCATGGAAATCAGAATCAAGGCAATCGTGATCGTCCATCGGCAAACCAGTTCAGCACTTTCAAGGACTTCCTTGACACCAAGCCGCCAATCTTCAAAGAGGCAGAAGAGCCACTGCAAGCTGATGAATGGCTCAACACGTTGGAGCAGAAGTTTCGTTTGCTCAGAATGACCGAAGAGTTAAAAGCAGAGTATGCTTCGCATCAGTTACAAGGACCAACAGGTATATGGTGGGCTCATCATCGCACCACATACCCTACTAACACTCCAGTGATGTGGAATCAGTTCAAGACCGCTTTCAGGGGGCATTACATTCCTCCGGGTTTGATGAAAATGAAGGCAGCTAAGTTTCTGAAGCTTACGCAGGGTACCAAGACCTTAACAGAGTACCTTCATGCTTTCAACAATCTGGCCCACTATGCTCCCCAGTTTGTTGAGAATGATGAGATGAAGATCGACAGTTTCAAGAGAGGTCTGGGAACCAAGCTAATGAAGACCCTTGTAAACTCAAACCGTGTCAACTTCAATGAGTTCATCAGTGATGCTTTGACTCAAGAGAACCAGAACAACCTGCACGCTACAGCAAAAGGCCGCAAGAGGGCGTTTGAAGGAAGCTCATCTCAGCCGAGAGCTCCTTTTGTCAACCGCAATGCTTATCGTCCTTTAGTGGCAGGAGCTAAGTTCAGGCCTCCCTAGAAGAAAGTTCCAGCTAAGGGTGCGCAACCGAGTCAGTATCGCAAGCCCTACACCATTGCTCTTCCAAAAGGCAACCTAGGGCAAGGTAGTTCCGGAGCTCAGAAGGCCCTAGCTTTTAATGCACCGTGCTTCAACTATCAGCGTCCAGGGCACTTTGCTAGAGAATGCCCTCACCCGAAGAAGAATCAGGCTTATCAGGGGCGTGTGCACTACACCACAGTGGAAGAAGTGCCACAAGGAGAGCCCGTCATAGCTGGTATGTTCCTTGTAAACCATCATCCTGCAGTTGTGCTCTTTGATTCAGGATCTTCACATTCGTTTGTGAGTAAAGCTTTTACTGATAAGCATGACATGAGCATATCTGAATTGGATGTGGGGTATTGCATAAGTTCAGCAAGGGTTGACATATCAACTAAACAAGTTGTTAACACTGGATTTTGGCACACATGGGAAAATGACAGATGGGCCAATATGCAGTAAAAAAATTCAGTGGCAGGCATTTGAATATTTGACAGGTGTTCGTACAATCGGCTAATTTATAAGGATTCGACAAAGTGATCGTGCGGTCGGCTATTCTAGGAGTGGTGATCTTCCGTTAAGGAAAGCGACAAAAGCGGTGAGTAAGAGCCGAATCGGGCAACCGACATTGCAACGATTAAGGGAATAAAGATTCCAGAAGGAAAAACTAGAGTTAAAAGTGTCCTGTTCTTTTCTTTAAATATCTTGTAATCGTATCCTTTTAGGATTCATGTCATGGCTAGGGTATAAATATAAACTCTTGGCCATTGTAAAACGTGTTCACAACCAAACTAATACAACCGGCCCCGTGCCAACTTCGAGTCCTTTGTCGTGTCGTCGAGTTCTTCGAGAGGAATCATCGATCCGTCGACCTCCGTAAGTCTTGGCAACCTTGCTATCATGTCTAGTAACATGCAGTGGATTTAGATATTGATGCAAGTAGTCTTGTTTGTTATCAATGATCGTGCGGTGGATCTTTGTTCAATAATCAAGAAGTATTCGCTTGTGTTTCTCTTATGAGTAGATGTCGTGCGGTGGATATTTGCTTGTATGCTTAGCAAAAGCAAGATAGTTATCGGCTCCTATAGATTTGGCAAGATCTATTGGGTTCATTAAGTTATCGTGTTGCATGTTTTATATAATCTTTACATATTTGCATATACTCTTTTGCCCAATCTAGATTGATACAGTTCCGCTCTTGTTAGTTTATATAGATCTATCTATGTTATGATGAATTGCTTTCATGTTGTTTCCATGAGTAGATCTTATATCTATAAATAGCCGAATTAGTTTGAATCTAGATTGTCACGTGTTGCGGGTTCATGTATGCTATCCTTGTTTAAGCTTTGATGACGCTGGGTGTCGTGTGGCAGATGCAGACTTTAGATTAGTTTAATCATGTTTGCTTACGTGTTTCCTTCATCATGGACCCCAATTCGGCTGATTGCCGAGATTGGTCATGCTTTAACTTATAATCAACTATGAGTCGTTCGTATGTCCTTTTTTCATGCATGCGCGTTCGGCAATCAGTGATTTGCGTGTTCCATAAAACCTGTTGGCAGATAGCTTTCATAGCTGTATGTCGTTGTAAGTGGCTTCAGGGCCGTACATATGGAACTATCTGGTATTACCCGGCACGTTCCAGTTTATATCTAATGATTTTCATCCCTTGTTAGTTTCAGATCAAACTGACTGGCACGTTTTCGGTTCTCGAAGCATCCGGGCACCCGATTGAAGTCACGCTTTCCGGCTTGCTGTGTGTGAGACGCAGTACGTCACATTTTGCGTCAACACAAGCAGTCAGGGATGTAAGCATCATAATATAGAAACAGGAGTTTAAAACTGAGCTTATCATCCTTCTTGGTCTAGGTTTGGATGTGATCCTAGGTATGAGATGGATGCACCTTTATGGGGTGAACATCGATACCAAAAATAGGACTCTTACCTTGAGAACTCCGGAGAAGTCTGAAACCTTCCAGATTACCCTTCCCCGGAAGCTTGATCTTTGTGCTATGACATGTGCTATCCAAGCCACAGCTCTAAAGAATATCCCGATAGTGTGTGAATTCCCGGATGTGTTTCCAGATGATCTTCCAGGTCTTCCACCTGATCAAGATGTGGAGTTTTCTATTGAGTTGGTACCTGGTACGACACCTATTTCTCGTAGACCGTATAGAATGCCACCCAATGAGCTAGCAGAGTTAAAGAAACAGTTACAAGAGTTGCAAGACAAAGGTCTCATTCGACCTAGTTCATCACCATGGGGATGTCCCGCATTGTTCGTGAAAAAGAAGGATAAATCCCTACGAATGTGTGTGGATTATCGACCACTCAATGTCGTAACGATCAAGAACAAATATCCTTTACCTCATATTGATATCTTGTTTGATCAGTTATCTAAGGCTAAGGTGTTTTCTAAGATCGATTTGCGATCAGGGTATCATCAAATCAAGATCAGACCAAGGGATATACCCAAAACAACTTTCGCAACGAGATATGGGCTTTACGAGTATTTGGTTATGTCATTTGGGCTAACTAATGCTCCCGCCTACTTCATGTATCTTATGAACTCAGTGTTCATGCCCGAGTTGGATAAATTTGTAGTTGTGTTCATCGACGACATTTTAATCTACTCGGAAAATGAAGCAGATCATGTAGAACACATACGTGTAGTTCTTACTCGGCTAAGAGAACATAAGTTGTATGCAAAGTTTAGTAAGTGCGAGTTTTGGCTTACTAAAGTACCTTTCCTTGGACATATTCCTTCCGCTGAGGGAATTTCAGTTGATCCAAGCAAAGTACAAGAGGTTATGGACTAGAAAGCTCCAACTTCAGTCACCGAGGTTCGTAGTTTTCTTGGTCTAGCGGGATATTACCGTCGGTTTATTCCAGACTTTTCCAAGATAGCTAAACCTATGACCAGTCTGTTACAGAAAGATAAGAGGTTTGAATGGACTTCAGAATGTGCGGCAGCTTTTCTTACCCTAAGAACTCTACTTACTTCAGGACCCGTTTTGGCGCAACCAGACATAGCAAAACCCTTTGATGTGTATTGTGACGCCTCCGAGACTGGATTAGGATGTGTTCTTATGCAAGAAGGAAAAGTGATAGCCTATGCTTCTGGATAGCTCAGAAAACATGAAGTCAACTATCCAACGTATGATCTAGAACTTGCAGCAGTGGTACATGCTTTAAAGATATGGAGACATTACCTCCTGGGTAACGTATGCCATATCTACACAGATCACAAGAGTCTCAAGTATATCTTTACGCAGCCAGAGTTGAACATGAGACAAAGAAGATGGTTAGAACTAATCAAGGATTACAATCTCGAGGTTCATTACCACCCAGGAAAAGCTAACGTGGTAGCTGACGCTTTGAGCAGGAAGTCGCACTATCAACTTGTACAACCTTTGCTCGAAGATAAGTTTAACTTGTTACATCCGTCAATGTTGTACAATCTTACAGTCAGTTGCTCGCTTGAAAGTCAAATCATAGAAGGTCAGAAAACAGATGTGAGTGTTTTCCATATCAAAAGAAAGATGAAAACCGAGGGTTCCCAATGTTTCAAGATAGATGAGAAAGGAATCCTATGGTTCAAAGATCGTCTTGTTGTGCCTAAAGATAAAGAGTTAAGGAACCGGATCTTAGAGGAAGCCCATTCCTCTAAGCTATCTATACATCCAGGTAGTAGCAAGATGTATCATGATCTGAAACAACGCTTTTGGTGGACCAAGATGAAGAAAGAGATTTCCGCATTCGTGACAAGGTGTGATGTATGTTGTAGGGTTAAGGCGGTACATATGAAACCCGCTGGACTCCTACAACCTTTGTCAGTTCTAGGATGGAAATGGGAGGAAATCAGCATGGATTTCATAACCGGCCTTCCTCTTACCCAAAAAGTTCATGACTCGATATGGGTGATTGTGGATCGGTTAACCAAGTCGGCGCACTTTATACCAGTTCGCACCACGAACCGACCATACGAGTATGCAGAGATGTACATCACTCACATAGTTCGTTTGCATGGTGTTCCAAGAACAATTGTGTCAGATAGAGGACCGCAGTTCACTCCTTGTTTTTGGGAACATCTTCATAAGAATCTTGGAACCAATCTAGTTCGCAGTTCACCTTATCATCCTCAAACTTCAGGTCAAACAGAAAGAGTTAACCAGATTCTCGAAGATCTTCTTAGAGCTTGTGTAATATCATCTAAAGGATCTTGGGAAAGTTGGTTACCGTTAACAGAGTTCTCTTACAACAATAGTTATCAAGAGAGTATCAAGATGGCTCCTTTCGAATATTTGTATGGAAGAAGGTGTAGAACACCTCTCAATTGGGTTGAACTAGGAGAAAGAAGATACTACGGTATCGACTTTGTGCAAGAAACTGAAGATAAAGTTAGAGTGATACAAGAACATATGTGCGCAACACAATCAAGACAGAAGAGCTATGCGGACAAGAGAAGAAGACCGCTTGAGTTCGAAGTCGGTGACTATGTGTATTTGAAGGTGTCACCTATGAAGGGAGTGCAAAGGTTTGGAGTTAAAAGAAAGCTTGCTCCAAGATATGTGGGACCATATTGGATCATTGAAAGAAGTGTAAGAGTAGCTTATAAGCTGTTGTTACCACCAGAGATGATGGCTATCTTCAATGTCTTTCATGTATCCCAGCTTAAGAAGTGTTTGAGAGTTCCAGAGGAACATATCGAACCTGTAGGTCTGAAGTTACAGTCAGACTTGTCCTTTGAAGAAAAACCTATCCAAGTCATGGACACCAAAGAAAGAGTAACCTGAAACAAAGTTATAAAGTTTTACAAGATAATGTGGAACAATCAAAGTGAACGAGACTCTACATGGGAACGGGAAGACTACCTTAAGGAATTCTACCCTGCTTTCTATGAAAAATGGTAAGCCTTACAAATCTCAGGACGAGATTTTTGTAAGGGGGGAAGGGCTATAACACCCTAGGTGTTAAGCTTGCATTTGCATATCATTTCATGAACATGAGCACAAGCATCATTGCATTCATGCATTTCCATGATCATATGAAATGATAACCATAAGTGATCACCTTGTTTACATGTTGTATGTGTTAACCTACAACTAGATTTACTTAAGTTATGCTTGTCTAACCAAGTGCTTGATGTTGTGATCACTAATAACCACCTAGATATATTTAGGGATGTTAATTGAACCATGTTTATGTTCATGATCAAGTCCAAAAGAGCTTCTAGGGTTTAAGCTTAATGATTGACCCTAGGAACCCTTTTGCTTGATTTAACAAAATTACTTTGTTAATGACCTTGTATGAAAAGGTTGGCTTAAGCAAAGTTGTAGAGTTTTTAATTCTGCACAAACTTTGTCTAACTACCTTGAGGTGATTCAGATCCTAAAATACCCTAATTGGTCACTTAAGGCTGATTTGGGGGCTGTTTTAGCTTTCTGAAATTGCCTAAGTCCTAAATGTGTTTCAGTTTGAATGTTGCCCTGTTTGAATGCTTGTAGTTTGAAATCTAAGCCGTTTCAGCTCAAACAAATTACACCAAAGTTGTAGTTCAGCTATAGCTCTACAAAAGTGTACATTTGGTTGAAGCTAAGACGCAGAGGTTAGGGAGTTAATCGCTTTGCCAAATCGGCCGTCAGTCGGCCTGATGCTGGTTTCAAATGCAGAGGCAGCGCGCCGCTCGGTCGGTGGCCGACCGTGTCGGGCATCTCGCGACGCATGGCGGCTGTACACTGGCGTTGGACCAACGCCAGCCACGCCTTGGACGCCCGCACACTCCACCTCGCGGTCGAACGCTCACTCGCCTCGCTCTCTCCCTCTCCTCTCTGCATCGCGCAAGAAAGCGGAGCACGCGCCATTGCCCCAGCAGCGCCGTCGCCGAGCTCGCCTGTGCTGCACACCGCCACATTGGTCGCCAAAACCCAGCCACAACTTTGCCTCGCCCCGCTCCACCTTCTACACCGTTCAGCTTCACCGCTAACCGCACGGGTAAGCCAGACCGCGCAGCACCGCAAGCACCATTGACGACCTAAGCTCCGCCGAGTTTTGCGCTGCCGTGGCCAGCCCAATCCAGCGCCTCTCCTCCTCTTCTAGCTCTTGTACATGGTAGCCTAGAGGTTGTAGATGCTCACCGAAGAGTCGGTTGAAACGATTAGGGTTAGGGTTCGCCGGAACGGGAACTCCGCCGTGCGCAAGCGCATGGCACCCGCAACGCCAGCGAGGTTACGCTGGGCTTCTCAGCGTCACTCGCGTTCATCTGAGTAGAGTTAGGGGTAGCTGGTTAGCCAATGAGTAGTTAGCCAGAGTTGGTTGAAGCATCCACGCCTCGCCATCGCCGGAACAGAAGCACCGCGCCGCCGTGAACTCGCCATCGTGCCGTTGTGCATGTGGTCGAGCTCATCGGAGGGTTCGCACCGCCCCAATCTGGGCTAGATCGGACCGCTAGGGTTCCGTGTAGGTGTAGCCGTCGCCAGTTTGGCCAGAGAAAGCTTGCGCCGGCCGGCGCAAGAGCAGCAGCGCCGCCGTGCCACCATGAACGTCGTCAAGCATGCTCCGGTGCGAATGGGGTACAACCAGTTACATGGTTAGATGCGGGTTGTGTAGGGGAACACAGCCATGGGGTTGGTTTGGCCGGAAACCTCACCTCCGGCAAAGGACCGAGGGTCAAGCACCTGTAGTGCAGTCGGCTCTGTGAGGAAGAACTTGACCAGTGGGTCCCATGTGTCATAGGCTCTGTTTGTTTCCCTATTTTGTCTTTTTTAGTTCTGTTGGTTAACTTTGGAAATTCATAACTAATTCTAGAAAAATGCTAAAAATGTGAAACCAGTTCTGTGAGCTTTGTTATGTTTTTCTCTATGTACGAAAAATGTTAAGTAACCTGTTAATACTGTTATTCTGTGTTTTTTTAATAAAAGTGATCATCATGCTTTATGTGCTTAGTTTAACTTGTTTAATTCATAACTGGAGTTTGGTATGTGCTAAAATCATGGTTCTTTTTGTGTTGAGTTTGTCTCAGCATGTGATTCCCATGAAAAATGTTAATGTGACAGTAACATATAATTTAGTAGCTTGTTGTAGTTCTTTTAATTAAATGCTTGTTTAATTAAATGCAACCTTGTTATTTTGCTAAGCTATGTTATATGTGGTTAATGTGCTTGATAATTTTTGTACATGTGTTACTTGATTAGTGTAAGCTAAGAAAAATATGAAATCTGTTGTTTTACACTTTTCAAATTGTTTAAGTAATATATGTTTAACTTGTGCTTGTTTTCTCATCACCAGCAAAGATGTAATTTTAACTCCTTTTTATATATGTTTTATGTTGTTGGTGTGAACACCAAAGTGGTAACTAATTATGAAATATATTCTGTATAAATTTATCATGATTTTTGGATGGTTAGTTGTAGGCTTTCTAACTGTTCAAAGTTATCTCTGTTTGCTGTTAAACAGCTGAAGCATGTTTGCTTGTTAGAATTGTTTGAGCTATTTGTGTTAAGTTTCAACAGTATCTACAATGGACTTTGTTGTATATAACTTGTTGACCTGTCTTGTGTTAAATTTTCACAGGCATAACCTGTTTAGTTTAACCTGAGCTTGTTTTACAAGTTCAGCTTTAAATCGGTGTTTTTCCTGTTTTTTCCAAAACAGCATTGCTTATAGTGTCTGTTAGCCCTTTTTAATCTTGGATCTAGCTGGGGAGTTTATGAAATGTTTTGTAGATAATTTCATGACCTTTCCAGAATGTCTTAGTTTGTAATTGTTGGTTGTGTGTAGCTCCAGCTACACAGTTTTCTTCTAGTTGTTGTTTCAAGTGTTTCTATGCCATGTTATGCTTGTGTTAAGTGGTGTATGCTTGTGTAAGTTAATCAAGTACCTTAAACCATACAACTTGTTAATGCAGTTGTACAGATTTTTGAAGAAGGGTAAGTGTAACTTCTCTACGGGAGAAGAAATTTGCACATATTCGGTCAATGAAATAAAATGTTGCATAAGACATTCATCATGAGCAATCATCCATATGCATTAGGCATGTCTCATTCTAGTATATGACTTGTCATATATGTTGGTTTATCATACATGTATACATGCATCCAGGATCGCTGGAGGGAGTGACATTGTTGGAGTTCAGGGAGCTAGAAGGAGGAGTCCCACCAGAGTTGCAGTCTCTAGAAGCTCCAGAAGAAGGAGAACAGGGACCTGACCTTCCTGAGTGCCCTAACCACCTTCCCTCCACCTTTGTGAAAGGCAAGCCCCGGAGCATTATACACCTTCTTACTCTATTTAAAGTATTTTATTTACAGTTCAACCACTTGCTTGTGCGTTAAGTTAATAGGATTTGAGATGGAACCCCTTGCTGCATTATACCTTCCTTGTCCACTATAAAGAACCTTGTAGGCCCAAGATCGAAACCTTGCTTAGCCATTCTTAGACCGGTAGCGTGGGTGGTCTATCATCCCCCACAAAGATAGGTTGATGGTCATGGTTGGCTATAGCTTGCTATCGTGGAAAATAACCATGTGGAAGTAATAAATCGAGACCAGGCGGACAAGGTGTTGTGAGCCACTTGACTTGGAGGTCTTGTGAGCGGGTTCTCTCCACTTGTGTCGCTAGGTACTGGACCGTGGTTGGACATCTACCAAGATTGAACGCATGCCTCTGTTATAGCTGGCCGAATAACTCGTTTTGACCGCGAAGCCTAACTCTGTATTTTTAGCCGGCATCTCCCCCTACTTGGGTCATGAAGGACCGCGAGCGGAGGACTAGACCGTGGGCAAGCATCCTGATCGTCCTAGCCTGGCACCAAGGGCAGGTACTACTTGATCGACCTAGCTACCGTTAATCGCTATTCATGCCTGTATATGGAGACCCGCGGCTACCCGAACTATATTGAAGGTGACCCGCATAAGTGTGCTGGCAGGCATACTTGGGTGTGACTGAGGAATAAAACTCCAGCTGGATAGGAATTCGATTCGAATCGCGGTCTCTCTCCGTCAGTGAGAAACTTGAAAGATATTCCTCCCACTGTAGAAATTTGAACTCTAATAAGTAACCAAAAGATGGTTATGTGGTTTTATGCCAAGAACAATATGGTTATTAATGTTTGGTAACTCAGTGATTGCTCTAGTACAGGTGCTAATGAGATCATCTTAATGTTACTTAACTTGATGCTAAATGTTGTTTTCTAATGATGAGAATACATGAGTAATTAGGATGCTCTTTTATGCAAAACCTTGCTATCTCATGAGATCCACCTGATAAAGCCTTGCATAATCCTTGAAGTGTCTATGGTTATATATCTATCTCTCTGTTGGGTAAGTCTAGCTGAGTACAATTGAGTACTCAGGGTTTCTTTACCCTTGTTGCAGATGGTATGGTGTATTCTGGCTATTGCCAGGCGTGCCTCTATCCTACATGTGATGAAGAGTGAAGACCATGGGCAATGGTGAAATCTGATGTCTCTCCTTATTGCTTTTTATGGGACTGTACTAGACTTGACACTATATTTGTGTTAAACAGTTTGCAATAGGTTTTGTGAAAACCTAAACTTCCGCTACTTTGATTTGAACTCGGTGTTGTAATAACACTTCTTTAATTTCAGTTGTAATATTATTTCGTTTCGAACTTGATTGTGGTTACTGAATCTAGTGTATGGTCTTAGGTTGTTACTTGATTGTGGTTTGAGATCCTTCGAGATTTCAAGGACTACCGGGCTTATATGGGCTCTAGTGTGACAGTGTTGTTAGAAATGATGATCATTGCACTAGTGCTCTTATATGTTGGGCGGTTCTGTGACAGCAACCTCCAAGAGTAACAAGCACCACTGGCTTGCAACACGATCACCTAGTGCCACACGATGCAATCTCTCAAAGCAACGCACTAGAAATCGCTCTCTCACACAATCGGATGAACACTATCAAGTATGTGTGAGTTAGAGGGCTTCCCAAGCACTCCTACACAAGCCACAAAGGCCCAAGGGTGCTCAGCAACAAGCCTTGGCTGGCCACCAACTCTATTTATAACCCCCAAAGCCAATAGAGTCGTTGCCAACCAAAAACTAGTTGTTATACCCTTTTCTGCGCGAGCGACGGACTCTGTTAATGTTGCGTCGGACGGTCCGTCGCTTGTTGCAGTAGCGTCTGTCGCATGTTTCAGCCAACGTCTGTCGGTGTTTCGACAGGGTCCGTCAGATATTTCACTCAGCGTTCGTCGCCCTAACAGAGAGGCTTCAAAGAGGTATTTTTACCGACGCGTCCGTTGGCCTACCGACAGACTCTCTCTAGCGTCCGACGCCCAATGTGCACAGATCCTTTCAGCCATCGGACTCACGGCGTCCAAGAGCGTAGCGTCCATTGATTGTTTCATCAGCGTCTGACGCCTGTGTCAGTAGCGTCCGTCGCTTGTTTCAGCAGCGTCCGACGCCTGTTTCAGCGTCCGTTGCATTCTAGACAGCTCCTCTCTTCTCTATTTCTTCACTCTTGCTTCCATGTGCTAACATCCAAGTGTTCCATCACTTAATCATGTGTGTTAGCATTTTCACAATCATTTTCAAAGCATTTTCACTTGCTCTCACCACGCCACTCGATCCTAATTTATCGCAAAGTTAGATCGCTCACGGTGGAACTAGATAACCGATATGCAAACAAGTTTGCTCCTCTTGATAGTACGGCTATCTATCCTAAACCCGGTCATAAACTTCTCTACACACCTATGACCAGTGAAATGAAATGTCCTGTGGTTATACCTTTGTCTTGCGCATTCCATTCCATCTCCTTCTCCAATGTTGATGCAACATGTTGACACCGTTTTTTGTACGAGTCAATAGTAAACCAAGTGCATTGATCGACAAGGGGGTAATCGTTGTTCCTCATCGGCATCACGATACTGCCGGTCAAATTACCGATCGCCAATGGTGAATTTGATTGAAGAAGCGTCAAGGGAGAAAGAAGATATGTTTGCCGATAAGGAGGTATTGTCGATGGATACGAGTTGATGTGGCTGACATCAACAGGAAGTTGCCGATGGCAATGGAAGGAAGTTGCGGATTGAAGGAGTCTATCGATGGAAAGTTTCATCGTAAGGAAAACGGATAAGGGAACCAGTGACTTTTATGCTAGTATTATTATTATAGTTTGAGTCCGACTCTTGCACGAGTCGTTTTATTTCCTTAAAAATAGGAGTTATGTTTAGGTATGAGTCGTGTCTATTTACAACTCCTTTTACCAGAGTATAAATATGTACCCAGGGGTGGTGTAAAAAAGAAGACAATCAATCAAAAACAAATCTATTACTTTTATCTACTTTTCCAGCATCTATTTTATCGCATTAGTTCTAGCTTATCTACGAGTTCTTACGACGTCTCGACGGGCTGCATCTACAAGATCTCCGTCTACGTTGCGAGTTCCGTTTTTTAAGCAATCTGAGCCTTGACGTCCGGGCGCATCGCCGTCATCTCGTTCATCGTTGTTCTAGTTATCGTCCTTGTCGATTAACTGGTCAAATCGACTGGCACACCTTGGAAATCAAATTCGGGTATAAGCCCAAGGTGTTCGCAGATCCGACGCTTTTTGTGTTAACACCTCTTTTGGCACACCCGGTGGGACCCTAGATACATCTCTTGATCACGATGATGGGTGATTCTACTAACGTCCATCCAAGGAACGTCATTGAAGTCTCTGAAGCAGATCTAAAGGATGATCAGAAGCAAGCTATGGAGCAGGCTATGGAGGAATACAAGCAGCTATATCTGAAATCCTTCAGCCTAAACAGGGCGGCGATGCAGTCCAGAAGCAAGATCCGTCGTTGCCGCGGCAGGTCACTTTCGATGTCAATCCTGGTAAGTTGTAAGATATGGTTAATTCTGCGTTAAATCAGGCATTGATTAGCCATTCCAATGTGTTGTCCAATACTGTATACAATGCTGTCATGGAATCTTTCAAAGAAGGACAACCACCTAGATATGTTGGTCCAGCATATCATCAACCTGGATCGGCATCTGCCACAACTTCATCAGTGGCTCCGGTGATATCTTTCCAGCCTGTGAACCCTTCTACCGATGAAGCTACACCACCAAGATCGATCCCCGCAAGCGTCGTTCGGTTGAACACTGATCCGGTGGCGTCGGCAATGTTAGGACATATAGTCTAGAGTCAGCCAACTCCCACTAACTGGTGAGGATACGGTATGCCTCCGGATTCATCTGCCGACGCTAAGTTGATACAAGGCAATAGTGCAGCGGGAAAGGCCTCTATGGAATCGGTAATATTGGCACAGCCGATGAGTCCGATAGTACATTATGCCACGTCTTCTTCAAATGTGCAGTTGCCGCCAGGAGATCTTCAGATGGCGACACCCAAAGTACCTTACGGGCAACCTTCGGCAAGTTATTTGCCGATGCAACAAGATTTGGCAGTGGTAAATCGTCCCATGATGATGGCAAATCCTCAGGCTGGAATGTCAGTGCACCAAGGGGTCAGTTTGTTGAATACTCCAAGATACAAGAACAACAGACGTCGGGTGGCTATCAATTATCCGCAAATCACATGCCGATGACTTATAATCTTGGATGGACTAATCAGATTCAACAATAGGTGGTTCAACCTGGATATCAAGTGGCGGGAGCACAACAGTACTATTATCCGACAAACTCCTAGAATGAAACATCGGTGTACCGACCGATGAATATCATGCCGCAGTATGCCCCAGTGGGTGCCCAAGGTTATACATCGGCAAATCTACCGGTGCATAATATTTAGCAAGGTGGTGTTGCGCCTGTGCCAATCGGATCAGCTTATTTGCCACAAAGGCAAGAAGAGGCGTATCAACCAGTCCAGCCGGTTAATATCCAGCCGATCCATCAGCAGGATCAGGATGCATACTAGGCCGATAAAATTGCCGAAGTAATGAAAGAGCAGTTCGGTATCAAGCCTAAGGTCAATACGTACTCTTATCGTACGTCGTACCCTCAGGCATATGATTTATCCCTCTCCCAAATCGGTACAAGGTGTCAGATCTCACAAAGTTTTCTGGCCAAGATGACACGTCAACAATGGAGCACATCAATCACTTCATTATCCAATGTGGAGAGGCAACTAGCAAAGATGAGCTGAGGGTGAGATTGTTTTCATCATCTTTATCTGGATCGGCGTTTACATGGTTCATCTCGCTTCCTCCAAATTCGGTGATTACTTGGGCCGATTTGGAGAAGCAGTTTCACAAATACTTCTTCTCTGACATTCATGAGAAGAGGATTGCCGATTTGGTCAAGCTGAAACAGCGCAATGATGAATCGGTAGAAAGCTTCGTCCAAAGGCTTCAGGACGTGAAGAATAAATGCTACAGCTTAGTGCTGGATGATCAGCAATTGGCAGATTTAGCCTTCCAGGGATTACTGCCACACATCAGAGATAAGTACGCATCTCAAGAGTTCGAGAGCCTGAGCCATCTCGTGTAGAGAGTTTCCGATCAAGAAGTTAAAGCCTTCGAACCTAGAAAGACTTGGAACAAGAAGGTGTCCTTCATCGAACAGGAAGAAGAGTATGAATCAGATGAAGGGACAGATATCGGCGTTGCTGAATGGGTGAAGGATAAGAAGCCGATATCCTGTCTGTTTGGTCAGAAGGAGGCTGAAAGATTCACTTTTGATATTGCTAAAGTCGATAGGATATTTGATCTGTTGCTTCAAGAAGGGCGAATTAAGCTGGAACCTAATCAAGTGATTCCATCGGCTGAAGAGCTTAGAAGGATGAGGTATTGTAAGTGGCATGACGCAACCTCACACACTACCAATGATTGCAAAGTCTTTAGGCAGCAATTGCAGTCAGAAATCGGGGCTGGACGAATTAAATTTGAAAATTCTAAAACCCAGAAGCCGATGAAGATCGACCAACACCCGTTTCCAAGCAATATGGTGGAAGCTAGTGAGAAGGTTAATGTACTGACATCGGAGGCCGCCAAGAAGAATGCATCGGTAGATCCTAAACATCAAATAGCTCTACATGATGTGAAGGGAAAAACGTATGCCAATGATAAGAAAGGCAAGAGAGTTGCTGATGGAGGTAACAGCGTCGGGAGATCTCGTGGACATGGCGTTGTAATCACGCACAAACAACCGCGACAGGAATATCGGCGTTCTCAAGAGTAGAAATATCGGCAGCAGGAAGAAGAAAGGAGCCGAGAGTGGCATCATCATAAAAATCATTGGAATTGTCCTTTCTTCGTTCATTGTTGGGAAGAAGGCATCAAGCTACCCACTGCTGATAATTTCCCCGAGTGCAACAGGTACTATCCCTCCGATCGGCCGGGAAAGAGATCCTGTTCGGATGATTGAGGAGCAAGCTATGATAGGCCGATCAGAAAGGAGTCGGTGCATGATCGGCTTGGGGCCACACTCAGCGTACATGATAGGCTCGGCAAGCGTGTTTGTCAAGAAAAGCTTGAAGAGATGGCTAATGCAAGAGTGCCCGATGAAGAGATATTCTCTAGAGATCCAAACATAAGGAATGATGCAAGCTGACACGGTGAAAGACAATACCAGCCTGTTTGGAAGACTAAGCTTCCTCAATGGTGTCCCAAAGGCTTGACAAAGACTCAGAGAAGGAGGATTCAGTGTGAACGCCAGCATGATATGTGTTATGGTGAAAACCCTTTGAAGGGAGAATCTCCAGTTTGGGAGTGGAGGCCAAAACACCAGGAGAGGAGTCCATCGGCAGAAGTCAACATGGTTGTTATGTTGTCGATGGAATTTATGAAACCTGCTGAGGATGAGGAAGAGGCTGATGAGATGGCTCAGTTAGTCTTGGACCCAATGGCGGTTGTCTTTGAAAAGCCTGCCGATGATGAAAGGCAGCATTTGAGGGCGTTGTTTGTCAAAGGCAAAGTTGATGGGCAGCCGGTATCAAGGATGTTGGTAGATGGTGGAGCGTCAATCAATATAATGCCATATGTCATGTTCAGAAAGCTTGGAAAAGGTGATCAAGACTTAGTTAGAACAGACATGAAGCTGAAAGATTTTGAAGGCAATGTGTCACCAGCTATGGGGGCAGTATGTGTCGAGTTGACCATCGGCAGCAAAACTTTGCCGACGACGTTTTTCGTGATTAGTGCTAAAGGCTCCTACAATTTGCTCTTGGGAAGAGATTGGAGCCACGCTAATTGCTGTGTACCTTCCACAATGCACCAAAGCCTCGTGCAATGGGTTGGAGATAAGATTGAAATCGTCTGAAGTGAAGCCCCATCAATTGTTGCATCGGCAGAATCGGAGACCTATGAGCAGACCAAGTGCATATCTGGTGAAGCTTGGGATACATAATTCCTCAAGGTAGTCGATTACCGGATTACACCGATCCAAGCAGTCGGTTCTGAAGAAGAAGTTTAATGGATCAGTTCGCCGATGATGGAAAACTTGGACAGGGGTTTACATCAGCCGATGATTTGCTAGAAATAGACATCGGCGACGGTAGCAAGCCTAGGCCAACTTTTATTAGTGCTAAATTAGATTCCCAATGTAAGCAACAGTTAAGTGATTTATTAAAAGAATATAAAGATTGTTTTGCTTGAGATTATACAGAGATGTCTGGTTTAGACCGATCAATGGTTGAACATCGGTTACCTATCAAGTCGGGTTTTCAGCCACATCGGCAGCCAGCGCGCCGGTGCAACCCTACTGTGCTACCCGATATTAAAGCGGAGATCACAAAGTTAATCGAAGCTGGGTTTATTCGGCAATGCCGATATGCCTAATGGATTTCTAATGTGGTTCTTATATATAAAAAGAATGGAAAACTTCGTGTTTGTATTGATTTCAGGAATCTCAATAAAGCTACGCCAATGGACGGCTATCCAATGCCCGTTGCCGATCTGCTAGTTGATGCTTCTGCTGGACATGAAATTATTAGTTTTATGGATGGTAATGCTGGATATAATCAAATATTCATGGTTGAAGAAGATATATCCAAAACTGTTGTTGACACAAAAAGCGTCAGGATCTGCGAACACCTCGGGCTATTACCCGAATTCGATATCCGAAGGCGTGCCAGTCGATTTGACCAGTTAATCTATAAGGACGATAATTAGAACAAGATTCAATCAAGACAACGGCGATGCGCCCGGATGCCAAGATTGGGACTTGATCAGGATAACTAGAGCAGAGTTGAACGAGACAACAGCGATGCGCCTGGATGTCAAGGCTCAGAGGTACTCCCACGCGGAACTTACAAGGGTTTGAAGGAGATCAAGGTGATGCATCCCGTCGAAGCTTGAAGAACTCGTTGATAAGCTAAGACTAATGCAAAAAAGGGTAAATTACAGTAAAAGTAGAATAAGAGTAAATTGATTTGATTTTGATTTGATTGATATATTACACACAGCCCTTGGGTACATATTTATACTCCCGCATGGAGAGTTGTACAGAGACACGACTCATATCTTTCCTAAAACAAACTCCTAACTTTAAGGAAACTTGACCCGCGCAGGAGTCAGATCTAAAATAACAATATTATTTTCCTAAACAAACACGCCTATTTCAAAGGAAAACAAACAACTCATACAAGAGTCAGACACCAACTACTATAATAATACTGGTATGAAGTCACCAGTTTCCTTATGTCTTTGCTTCGATGAAAACTTTCCATCGGCAGACTCCTTCAATCCGCAACTTCCTTCTTTTAGCATCATCTATCCCTTGCTGACATCAACCGCCAAGTCACCCTATGCCCATCGGCACTCCCTGCCCATCGGCATCGGCAATACTTTCCGATCGGCAACCTTATACTGGCAACCTTCCATCGGCATCGGCAACATCTCCTCATCAGCAATCGGCATCAGCAGCTTTACAGCTCAGGCGACTTGACTTCACCAATTAACCCTTGTCGGCAAGAATCATCCAGCCTCCATCAGCAACAACTATCCAGTTTTCATCGGCAACAAACTTATCCTTCCTGCAGTATTCTCCCTTGTCGGCAAATTCAACTAATAACTTTCCGATGCCGATAGAAAACAACCACAAGTCTTAATTCATTTGACACGTGCCGAAAAACGGTGTCAACCCATGCCCCCCAATTTCGGAGTGTAGAATATTTTACGCGCCAAAATTCTCTCCACTGTAGCCGTTTCTTCCGAGACAACTGCACAACTTCCTCGATTCCCACGCGTAGAATTGCAATTTATTAATAAAATCCCTCGATCATAGCGCAAACAGTTGCAAATCTGACAATATCTCCTTGATTATCGCACACATCCACCGCAGGCCTCTCCACATTCCTGCACAATATGAACCGAAATCCCAAAATACCCCTGAGTAAGCTTATAAAAGTTACCAGGATCCAATCTGCCCTTTTACCCTAGGCCCACTTTCACTTTTTCGTCTGTCTTCGTCTTCAACCTCCGGCGGCGTCTCCGAAGAACACCTTCTCGAGCTCAAGCACCAGTGCTTTCCCTAAGCCCATCATGAACTGCAAGAACCCTCTCAGCTTCAATGGCGATTCAAGTTGACATCCCTAAGGTAAATCCACTTCCTCCTCATCCAATCTCCTGCTAGTTCCTTTCCCGTATGAATTTTTTGCAATCTTCCCCTTTCCT
Organism: Microstegium vimineum; assembly: GCA_022036555.1. NCBI lineage: Eukaryota > Viridiplantae > Streptophyta > Magnoliopsida > Poales > Poaceae > Microstegium > Microstegium vimineum. Next base: position 106,791 of record CM039136.1, read on the forward strand.
TCTTTGATTCCTCCTTTTCTTTTCTTTTCGAAACCTAGGAACTGTACAACAAAGTAGTGATCCCTCTCGAGTAGTCCAGCTTCACCTGTTTGGGTCCAATGGGAAATCCTGACCCTAGCTATCTGATTAATGCGGAGGTCAACCGGATTCCATTCAGGTCTGAAAGTTTCAGTTTAGGATTATGGAAGGACGCCTTCCGTTCATGGCCCAAGCTCACCAAAGGGTGGAAGAACTGGTACCTCAGGGTCGTTAGGACGCAGCAAGTCTACTGGTCAGAGCGTAGTCTAGATCAGTGCATCAGGCTCTCCATTGCCGATATGGAGAAAAACGAGAACATGTTGATGGCGGCCTCCTACTTTTGGTCCGACACCATGAACGCCTTCCTATTCAGGCATGGGCCAGCCACTCCCACACTTGCCGATGTGCACATGTTGACTGGTCTCGATGTCTCCTCTGTCGATACCTTTACTCTATTCAATAGGAAAGCCGAATACAAAGTGAACACTCGAAATATCGGCGGCTGGACTGGCAATATCTAGGAGTATCAGAAGACTGGATCGGTAAGCCAGAGGGAGCATGCCATCTTCTTGAATATGTGGCTAGAAAAATTCATCTTCTGTGGCAGGGCAGTCGGACCTACTATCATGCATCTTCCAGCAGCTGAGCTCCTTGCCGATGGGACAAGACTCCCCCTCGGCCAATACCTTCTTGGATCAGTGTACCGCCTTCTACACCAAATGTCCAAGAAGCTGTTGTTAGGTGAGCCCATCGGCAACCTTGGAGGCCCCTGGTGGTTCATAAACATGTGGTTAAACGCACACATGTACAAAGTCCTCCAATTCGACCTGTTTGCTCAGCAATTCCCAAGGGACATATCGGAAGATTACAAATATAGGGATGATGAATCGGCAACTCGTCCTCCGCTCAACTTCGGAGAGGCCATCATAGTGTTGCCAGGGACCGATGCCGATGCAGAGCAGTTTGGTCTATTCTTCTAGAAATTTTACAACGGAATCCCTGTCTCAGAGCGGCTCTGGTGGCCATACATTGATGAGAACAATCAATTTCCGCTGATGTTCAATCTTACCGATGGGAACGTGCCTCAAAATCAAATAATCATGAAGGCCAGTATCGTTCCCCGAGCCATCCCAGTCAATATTTTTGGAACCGGGAAAAATGCCCCTCCATCCTTCGAGTTCTACTACCCATCGGCGGCGGCAAGACAACTGGCATTTGGCCAACTGCCGATCAAGCTCTGCTACTCCAAGGTGGTAAAACCAAGGCAGACCATCTCCAGTGCCATAGACTGGAACAAAATCATCAATCTTCCACCCAATGTCGATACGTCAGATATTGACTTATCCTCCTGGTCACCAACATCCTTCATCACGAATGAATATAAATTCTGGTGGCAAGAATAGAGATATCAATTATTTGCCAAGTCATCACACTACTATCGGCATATGATTGACACCAACCACATCATCCTCGACGATGCAGTAAGTTTTTAATCCCGATGCATTCTTCTACTTTATTCTTATCATCGGCAGCTGACCTCTTTATGCTTGACAGGTTGATGACCCGATCCCTAAGATGAGCAATAGTGGCAAGCCCTTCAATCTCCGAATGATGATCCCTATATCACTCATTGGCAATAACGCCCCCACACTGGCTGCCTTCACCCCTCAGAAGGTACCCAAATCGACGCCTGCAAAAACCAAGGCTACATCGGCTGCTGCTGCCTTAATACGGGTTTTTGCAGTAAATCTCATCTTCACTCATACCGATCACATACTGTTTCATCGGCAACATTTTATTTGACATAACTTGCACTAAATATTTTCAGTCAATGAGGTCATCGGCAGCTGCTCCAAGCACACAAGCATCTCCAAGTTCTGCTGCCGATGCCCCCCAAGCTTCATCGAAACGGGCTGGCTCCTCCACTGCCACACCAAGGAAGAAAAGGCGCCTGAGATTAGCCACTCCATCTTCGCCATCAACTCCAGTCGCATCACCAACTGCCGACGTGCCAATGGTAGAACCATCATCGGCTCCTATCCCTGCTCATCCACTAGACGACATCCCTGATTAGGAGATAACTCCACCCGCTGCAGCAGCGCAGGTGTTGACACAAAAAGCATCAGGATCTGCGAACACCTCGGGCTTATACCCGAAATTCGATATCCGGAGGCGTGCCAGACGATTTGACCAGTTAATTGACAAGGACGATAACTAGAACAAGATTCAATCTAGACAACGGCGATGCGCCCGGATGCTGAGATTGAGGCTTGATCAGGATAACTAGAGTAGAGCTGAACGAGGCAACAGTGATACGCCCGGATGCCAAAGCTCAGAGGTACTCCCACGCGGAACTTACAAGGATTTGACGGAGATCAAGCTGATGTAGCCCGTCGAAGCTTGAAGAACTCGTTGATAAGCTATAACTAATGCAATAAAGGATAAATTGCGATAAAAGTAGAATAAGAGTAAATTGATTTGATTGATATTGGATTGATGACTTTTACACGCAGCCCTTGGGCACATATTTATACTCCCGCATGGAGAGTTGTACAGAGACACGATCCGTACTTTTCCTAAAACAAACCCCTAACTTTAAGGAAACTGACTCGCGCAGGAGTCGGATCTAAAATAACAATATTATTTTCCTAAACAAACACACCTATTTTAAAGGAAAATAAATGACTCATGCAAGAGCCGGACTCAAACTGCTATAATAATATTGGTATAAAATCACCAGTTTCCTTATGTCTCTCCCTCGATGAAAACTTTCCATCGGCAGATCCCTTCAATCCGCGACTTCCTTCTTTGGCCACCGGTAATCCTCTGCTGACATCAAGCGCTAAGTCACCCTGTGCCCATCGACACCCCATGCCCATCGGCATTGGCAATACTTCCCGATCGACAACCTTGTACTGGTGACTTCTCTTCACCAATCAATCCCTATCAGTAATCGGCATCGGCATCGGCAACACCTCCTCATCGGCAATCGGCATCAGCAGCTTTGCAATCGCCCTCTGGTGAACCATTCAACTCCTATCGGCAACATCTGAGGCTTCTGGCTTCCATCGGCAGCAAACTTAATCTTCTCACAGCATACTCCCATCGGCAATACTGACTCATGATTTCCCGATACCAATGGACAACGGTTGCTGACCAACAATAGTCTTAGCTCATTTGACACGTGCAGAAAAACGGTGTCAACACATGCCCCCAAGTTTCGGAGTGTATAATACTTTACGCGCCCAAATTCTCACTGTAGCCGTTACTGTAGCCGTTATCTTCGAGATAACTGCACAACTTCCTCGATCCCCACACGCGGAACCGCAAAAAATCCCTCGATTATAGCACAAATAGTTGCAAATCTGACAATATCTTCTTGATTGTCGCGCGCATCCACCGCAGGCCTCTCCACATTCCTGCACAGTGTGAACCGAAACCCCAAAATACCCCTGAGTAAGCTTATAAAAGTTACCAGGATCTAATTTGCCTTTTTACCCCGAGTCCATTTTCACTTTCACATCTGCCTTCGTCTTCAACCTCCGGCGGCGCCTCCGAAGAACCCGAGCTCGAGCAACAGTATTTTTCTGCAAGCCAAGCACGATCCGCAAGAACTCCTTAGCTCCAATGGCAATCCAAGTCGACATCCCTAAGGTAAATCCACTTTCTTCCTCATCCAATCTCCTGCTAATTCCTTTCCCGCATGAATCCAGAATCTTCCCCTTTCCTTTTCTAATTCTTTCTTTTCTTTTCAAACCCTAGGAACTGTACAACATGGTTTTAATCCCTCTTGATCAGTCTAGTTTCACCTGCCTAGGTCCAATGGGAAATCCTGACCCTAGCTATCTGATTAATGTGGAGGCCAACCGGATTCCATTCAGGTCTAAATGCTTCGGTTTAGGATTATGGAAAGACGTCTTCCGGTCATGGCCCAAACCCACCAAAGGGTGGAAGAACTGGTACCTCAGGGTCGTTAGGACGCAGCAAGTCTATTGGTCAGAGTGTAGTTTGGATCAGTGCATCAGGCTCTCCATTGCCGATATGGAGAAAAATGAAAATATGTTGATGGCGGCCTCCTACTTCTGGTCTGACAGCATGAACGCCTTCCTATTTAGGCATGGACCAGCCACCCTTACGCTTGCCGATGTGCACATGCTGACCGGGCTTGACGTCTCCTCTGCCGATACCTTCACTCTGTTCAATAGGAAAGTCGAGTACAAAGTGAACACTCGGAATATCGGCGGCTGGACCGGCTATATCCAAGAATATCAGAAGACCGGATCGGTAAACCAGAGGGAGCATGCCACCTTTCGGAACATGTGGCTGGAAAAATTTATTTTTTGTGGCAAAACCGTCTGACCGACCACAATGTACCTCCCAGCAGCAGAGCTCTTAACCTATGGGACAAGACTCCCTCTCGGCCGATACCTTCTTGGAGCAGTGTACCATCTTCTACATCAAGTGTCCAAGAAGTTGTTGTTAGGTGAGCCCATCGGCAACCTTGGAGGCCCCTGGTGGTTTGTAAACATGTGGTTAAATGCACACATGTACAAAGCCCTCCAGTTCGAATTATTTGCTCAGCAATTCCCCAGAGACATATCAGAAAATCATAAATACAGGGATGACGAATCGGCAACTCGTTCCCCACTCAACTTCGGAGAGGCCATCATAGTGCTGCCAGGGACCGATGCCGATGCAGAGCAGTTTGGCTTGTTCTTTCAAAAAATTTACAATGGAATCCCTGCTTCGGAACGGCTCTGGTGGCCATACGTTGACGAGGACAACCGATTCCCGCTGCTGTTCAACCTTACCGATGGGAACGTGCCCCAGAATCAAACAATCATGAAGGCCAGTATCGTTCCCCGAGCTATTCCAGTGAACATCTTTGGATCCGAGAAGAATGCCCCTCCATCGTTTGAGTTTTACTACCCATCGGCAGCGGCAAGACAACTGGCATTTGGCCAACTGCCGATCAAGCTTTGCTACTCCAAGGTGGTAAAGCCCAGGCAGACTATCTCCAGCTCTCTAGACTGGAACAAAGTCGTCAATCTTCCTCCCAGTGCCGATGTGTTAGACATTGATCTGTCTTCCTGGTCACCAACCTCCTTCATCACGAACGAGTATAAGTTCTGGTGGCAAGAATGGAGATATCAATTGTTCGCCAAGTCATCACACTACTATCGGAACATAATTGATGTCAATCACGTCATTCCCGATGATGCAGTAATTTTTCACTCCGATGCATTCCTCATTACTTTACTCTTATCATCGGCATCTGACCCCTTATGTTTGACAGGTTGATGATCCGATTCCCAAGATGAGCAGGAGTGGCAAGCCCTTCAATCTCCGAATGATGAACCCCATCTCACTCATCGGCAATAAGGCCCCCACGCTAGCTGCCTTCACCCCTTAGCAGGTACCCAAACCGACGCCTGCAAAAACCAAGGCTACATCGGCTGCTGCTGCTGCCCTGACGCGGGTTTTTGCAGTAAACTCATCTTCACTCATACCGATTACATACTGTTTCATCGGCAACAAGTTACTTTGTATAACTTATACCAATATTTTCAGGCAATGAGGTCATCGACAGCTGCTTCAAACACTCAAGCATCCCCAAGTCCTGCTGCTGATGCCCCCCAGTCTTCATCGAAACGGGCTGGATCTCCTGCTGCCGCGCCAAGGAAGAAAAGGCGCTTAAGATTGGCCACCCCTTCTTCGCCATCGGCTCCAGTTGCATCACCGACTGCTGACGCGCCAACGGTAGAACCATCATCCGCTCCTACCCCTGATCATCCACTGGACGACATTCCCGATCAGGAGGTTACACCACCCGCTGCAACAGCGGAGGTGACATCGGCATCGGCACCACCAGCCGAAATCCCCGATGAAGGAACGGTGTCGCCACCACAGGAGCCGGCCACCACAGCGGAAGCAATACAGCGACAGCGCCACCAGCACCCATGGCATCACTTACCCTTCCAACAGAAGCCTGCTCATCGGCAACTGTTGCCGATCTCTAGGGTGAGGCTGGACCATCCAGCATGCCAAGCCCTAGGCAAGAAATTCGCTTCAAAATGTTAAGTTGGTCACCGAAAATTTCATAGTATAACCTTATGATCGGCGCATTCTAACTTTTTCTTTTTCAGGCCCAAGATTCCCCAGACAGCCTGTTCTCCTTCGGCCTCAACCTCCAGGACGAGGATGAACACCAAGAAGGCCCCGCTCGAGCAGACAGCCTATTCTCCTTCGCTATCGACATGCCCGATGAGGATGAGGATGAAGAAAGCTCTGCTCCAGCTCTATCGGCAGAGGTCAAGTCCAAGCTCGAAGCATTGCTTTCCTTGCTGCAACAAGACACATCCCAGCTCATCTAGGACTCAACCGCAGCAAGGATAGCTTTCAAGGGTATCCAAGGCCACCTCCCTGCCGATATGGAAGAAACTCTTTTCCAGGCAACCTTCCTCGATAGCAAGCAGATCCACTACCAGAGGCTCTCCCGTCACATTGCCGATAGGGCTGCCCAATCCAAGACTGAGGAGGAAAAGCTCAGGTTTAAAAGTATTGCCGATGAAAAACACAAGAGCATCGGCCAGGCAAAAGTCTCCAGCACCAATCTTGAGCAAGAAATTACTCAGCTATCGGCAAGGAAAGAAGAGCTATTGGCTGAGTTGAAAAAGGTCAATGAAGCTCTAAACGCAGCCAATCAGAGGAAAGCCCAACTGTCCGACACCATTAGGGTTCTGCGGCAAGAAAGAGACCAAAATGTCCGACAAGCAATCTTATTGAAGAAGAAGATAACACCGGTCGAGGGCTCTGCCAATGCCGATGCCAAGGAGATGGATGAGATAGAGCAAATCCGCCTATGTGCGATATTAGCCATCCAGTCCTTGTTGTAATTTATTTATTGTATCGGCAAATGTAACATTGATACTTGATTTTGGCTCTTGTAATATAATGTATATACGCTTTTACCGATGTATTATAATTCTCTCTTTTCATCGGCATTCAAACGAGCACTATGCGTCTGCCCAAATACTAGGGTAATATTTCTTCAAGTATTTACCGTTAATTGCCCTAGAAAATGCAACTCCTTTGAGAGTTTCCAAAATATAGGCATTACCAGGAGTAGACTGCTTTATTCGATAAGGACCTTCCCAATTAGGAGACCATTTTCCAAACTTAGAACTCTTAGTCCCAATCGGTAAAATTAACTTACAAATCAAATCGCCATCAGCAAATTCCTTTACCTTTACTTTCTTGTCATACCATCTGGCAACCCTCTTCTTATTCTCCTCAATGCTGATCAATGCCCTCAACCGATAACCTGCTAAGTCTTCTAGCTCGTCTTTCATTAGAGTAGCATAATCATCGGTTGTCAATTGATCTTGAAAAGCCAATCGCCTAGAGCCAGTTTTAATTTCCCAAGGCAGGACAGCATCGTGTCCATAGACCAACTGATACGGCGAGACTTTGGTTGCACCATGACAAGCCATCCGATATGACCATAAGGCTTCGTTTAACACCACATGCCACCTTCTAGGGTTCTCTTCAATCTTGTGTTTGATAAGTTTAATAACTCCTTTATTAGTTGCTTCAGCCTGACCATTAGCCTGAGCATAATAAGGAGAAGAGTTTAACATCTTAAACCCCATACTAGCAGCAAATTCATCAAACTCTCCCGATGTAAACATGGTTCCTTGATCGGTAGTAATAGTTTGAGGAATACCAAATCGGTACACAATGTGTTCTTTAAATAAATCCACCATGTTTGCCGATGTCACCTTCTTCGCCGCAGGAGTCGGATCTAAAATGACAATATTATTTTCCTAAACAAACACACCTATTTTAAAGGAAAATAAACGACTCATGCAAGAGCCGGACTCAAACTGCTATAATAATACTGGTATAAAATCACCAGTTTCCTTATGTCTCTCCCTTGATGAAAACTTTCCATCAGCAGATGCCTTCAATCCGCGACTTCCTTCTTTGGCCACCGGTAATCCTCTGCTGACATCAAGCGCTAAGTCACCTTGTGCCCATCGGCACCCCATGCCCATCGGCATCGGCAATACTTCCCGATCGGCAACCTTGTACTGGTGACTTGTCTTCACCAATCAATCCCTATCAGCAATCGGCATCGGCATCGGCAACACCTCTTCATCGGCAATCGGCATCAGCAGCTTTGCAATCGCCCTCTGGTGAACCATTCAACTCCTATCAGCAAAATCTGAGGCTTCTGGCTTCCATCGGCAGCACACTTAATCTTCTCACAGCATACTCCCATCGGCAATACTGACTCATGATTTCACGATACCAATGGACAACGGCTGCTGACCAACACAAGTCTTAGCTCATTTGACACGTGCAAAAAAACGGTGTCAACAGGAGGCGACATCGGCATCGGCACCTTCACCAGCCGAAATCCCCGATGAGAGAACGGTGTCGCCACCACAGGAGCCAGCCACCACAGCGGAAGCAACGCCAGCAACAACGCCACCAGCACCAACGGCATCAACCGCTCCCCCAACAGAAGCTCACTCATTGGCATTTGCTGCCGATCTCCAGGATGAGGCTAGACCATCCAACATGCCAAGTCCTAGGCAAGAAATTCGCTTCAAGATGGTAAGTCGATTACCTAAAAATTCATATTATACTCTTATGACCGGCGCATTTTAACTTCTTCCTTTTCAAGCCCAAGACTCCCCAGACAGCTTATTCTCCTTCGGTGTCAATCCCCAGGACGAGGATGAGCACCAAGAAGGCCCCGCTCGAGCAGACAGCCTATTCTCCTTCGCTATCAACATTCCCGATGAGGATGATGACGAAGAAAGTTCTGCTCCAGCTCTATCAACAGAGGTCAAATCCAAACTCGAAGCACTGCTTTCCTTGCTACAACAAGATACATCCTAGCTCGTCCAAGATTCATCTGCAGCAAGGACAGCTTTCAAGGATATCCAAGGCCACCTCCCTGCTGATACAGAAGAAACACTCTTCCAGGCAACTTTCCTCGATAGCAAGCTACTCCAATACCAGAGGCTTTCCCGTCGTATAGCCAATAGGACTACCCAATCCCAGACTGAGGAAGATAACCTCAAGTTTAAAAATATTGCTGACGAAAAACACAAGAGCATCGGCCAAGCAGAAATCTCCAGCACCAATCTCGAGCAAGAAATTACTCAGCTATCGGCAAAGAAAGAAGAGCTATTGGCTGAGTCGAAAAAGGTTGAAGAAGCTCTAAGCATAGCCAATCAGAGAAGCTCAACTGTCTGACACCATCAGAGCTCTACGGCAAGAAAGAGACCAAAATGCTCGACAAGCCATTTTATTGAAGAAGAAGATTAAGCCAATCGAGGGCTCTGCCGATGCCGACGCCAAGGAGATGGATGAGATAGAGCAAATTCGCCTATGTGTGATGTCAGCCATCCAATCCTTGTTGTAATTCATTCATTGTATCGGCAAATGTAACATTGATACTTGATTTTGCTCTGTAACATAATGTCAATATGCTTTCACCGATGAATTATAACTTTCTCTTTCATCGACATTCAAATGAGCACGTTATGCGTCTACCCAAATACTAGGGTAATATTTTTTCAAGTATTTACCATTAATTGCTCTAGAGAATGCAACTCCTTCGAGAGTTTCTAGAATATAAGCATTGACAGGAGCAAACTGTTTTATCCGATAAGGACCTTCCCAATTAGGAGACCATTTTCCAAACTTAGAACTCTTAGTCCCAATCGGTAAAATCAACTTCCATACCAGATCGCCATCGGTAAATTGCTTTGCCTTTACCTTTTTATCATACCATCTGGCAACCCTCTTCTTATTCTCCTCAATACTGATCAATGCCCTCAACCGATGACCTGCTAAGTCCTCTAACTCATCTTTCATCAGAGTAGCATAATCATCGGTCATCAATTGATCTTGAAAAGATAATCGCCTAGAGCCAGTTTTAATTTCCCAAGGCAGGACAGCATCGTGTCCATATACCAACTGATACGGCGAGACTTTGGTTGCACCATGACAAGCCATCCGATACGACCATAAGGCTTCGTTTAACACCACATGCCACCTTCTAGGGTTTTCTTCAATCTTGCATTTTATAAGCTTGATAACTCCCTTATTAGTCGCTTCAGCCTGACCATTAGCCTGGGCATAATAAGGAGAAGAGTTTAGTACCTTGAACCCCATACTAGCAGCAAATTCATCAAACTCTCCTGATGTGAACATGGTTCCTTGATCGGTAGTAATAGTCTGAGGAATACCGAATCGGTAAACAATATGTTCTTTAACAAAATCCACCATGTTTGCCGATGTCACCTTCTTCAAAGGAATCGCCTCAACCCATTTAGTGAAGTAATCGGTAGCAACAAGTATAAACTTATGCCCCTTACTCGATGGTGGATAAATTTGGCCGATGAGATCAATAGCCCATCCTCTAAACGGCCAAGGCTTGATTATAGGATTCATTGCCAATGCAGGTGCCCTCTGTACGTTACCAAACTTCTGACAATCCTGGCATCCTTTGAAATAATTGAAGCAATCTTCAAGGATTGTCGGCTAATAATATCCATTCCGCCTAACCATCCACTTCATCTTGAATGCCGATTGATGCGCTCCACACACACCTTCATGGATTTCACCCATCAACTCTTTTGATTCCTCTTTATTAAGGCATCTGAGCAAAACTCCATCAATCGTCCGATAATACAATTCATCGTCAAGGAGCACATACTTAGTGGCTTGGAACCTTAGACGTCGTTCAACTTTCCTAGACGGATCCCTTAAGTAATCGGCAATCTCTTTTTTCCAGTCATCGGCAACTGCTACCGATGCTACGGCTTCTTGAATCGGCTGATACCCCGAAGCATTCTGTGCTAACCGATTGGCCTCTTCGTTATGCAATCTAGGAATATGCTCAAGGCGGTACTCTTTGAATTCTTTTAATAATTGCAAACACCTCTCATGGGTTGCAATTAAAGCTTCACTTCGGCATTCATACATCCCAATCAACTGGTTGATTACCAACATAGAATCGCCGAAGATTTCAACAGCATCGGCACGTACTTCCCTGAGTAATTCTAACCCCTTAAGTAAAGCCTGGTACTTAGCCTGATTGTTTGTTGAAGTAGCAACAATCGGCAACGAAATTTCATACTTCCGTCCTCGGGGTGAAATTAAGAGAATACCGATACCTGCTCCGTCCTTGCACGTAGACCCATCAAAGAACAAAGTCCAAGGAGCAATTCCACAGAGCTTACCACATTGCAATGCTGAGTAACAAAATCGGCCATGACTTGACCTTTAACTGCCTTAGTTGATTCATACCTTAAATCAAACTCTGAAAGCGCCAAAATCCATTTGCCGATTCTCCCATTTAATATCGGCATAGACAGCATATACTTAACCACATCATCTTTGCAGATAACAGTGCATTCAGCCGACAACAAATAATGCCTCAATTTTATGCAAGAGAAATATAAACATAAGCATAATCTCTCTATGGCCGAATACCTGGTCTCAGCATCCACCAACCTTCTGCTCAGATAATATATCACACGTTCTTTCCCTTCAAATTCTTGAATCAAGGCTGACCCGATAACACCGTCATCGACAGACAAATATAACCTGAAAGGCTTCCCGTGTTGAGGCGGAACCAAGACTGGAGGGTTTACCAAATATTTCTTAATCTCCTCCAAGGCTAAGTGTTGTTCTTCTTTCCATGTAAACCCTTGATCGACTTTCAGCTTTAACAATGGACTAAAAGATTTAATCTTACCAGATAAGTTAGATATAAATCTTCTAATGAAATTAATCTTGCCGATCAAGGACTGCAGCTTAGTCTTGTTTGTAGGAGCAACCACTTTGTTAATTGCATCAATAGATTTTCTACCGATCTCGATGCCTCTTTGATGCACCATAAAGCCCAGAAACTGTCCTGCCGATACACCAAATGCACACTTATTAGGATTCATCTTCAACCCATGCTCCCTTGTGCACTCCAATATTTTTTGTAAATCGGCAAGATGCTTCTCAAAATTTCCAGACTTAACCACCACGTCATCAATGTAGATTTCGACTATCGTGCTGATATACTTATGAAAGATGAAATTCATTGCTCTCTGATAAGTAGCACCGGCATTTTTCAAGCCAAAAGTCGTGATAACCCACTCAAATAAACCGACGTGACCTGGACATCTGAAAGTAGTCTTGGATATGTCTTCTTCAGCCATGAATATCTGATTATATCCAGCATTACCATCCATGAAGCTAATGATTCGATGTCCAGCAGCAGCATCAATTAGCAGATCGGCAATGGGCATCGGGTACCTATCCATCGGCGTGGCCTTGTTGAGATTCCTGAAATCAATACAAACATGAAGTTTTCCATTTTTCTTGTACACAGGAACCACGTTAGAAATCCACTCGGCATATCGGCATTGCCGAATAAATCCAGCTTCGATTAACTTTGTAATCTCAGTCATAATGTCAAGTAGAATAGTAGGAGGTTGCCGATATGGTTGGAAACCAGACTTAATAGGTAACCGATGTTCGACTATCGATCGGTCTAAACCAGGCATCTCTGTATAATCTCAAGCAAAACAATCCTTATATTCCTTTAACAAATCAGTTAACTATTGTTTACATTGGGAATCTAACTTAGCACTAATAAAAGTAGGCCTAGGTTTACTACCATCGCCGATGTCGATCTCGAATAAATCATCGGCGGACGTGAAGCCCTGCCCCAGTTTTCCATCATCAGTGAACCGATCCATTAAAACTCTTCTTCAGGACCGACTGCTTGGATCGGTGTAATGCGGTAATCGGCAAATTTAAGGAATTCTTTATCCCAAGCTTCACCGGATATGCACCTGGTCTGCTCATAAGTTTCCGATTCTGCTGATGCAACAGTAGATGGGGCCTCACTTCGGACGACTTCAATTCTGTCCCCGATCCACTGTACAAGGCTTTGATGCATGGTGGAAGGAACACAGCAATTAGCGTGGATCCAATCCCTTCCTAGGAGCAAGTTATAGGTGCCTTTGCCACTGATTACAAAAAATGTTGTCGGCAAAGTTTTGCTGCCGATGGTTAAGTCAACACATACGGCTCCCATAGCTGTCGACACATTGCATTCAAAGTCCTTGAGCTTCATGTCCGTTTTGACCAAGTCCTGGTCGCCATTTCCAAGCCTCCTGAACATGAAATATGGCATTATGGTTATCGACGCGCCACCATCCACCAACATCTTGGTCACGGGCTGCCCATCCACCTTGCCTTTAACAAACAGAGCCCTCAGGTGCTGCCTTTCATCATCGGTAGGCTTCTCAAAGACAGCCGCCATCGGATCCAATACCAGCTGCTCCATCTCTGCAGTTTCTTCATCATCGCTGATAGGTGTCATGAACTCCATCGGCAACATGACGACCATATTGATTTCTGCCGATGGATCCCTGTCCTTGCGCTTTGGCCTCCACTGCTTTTCTCCTGAGGGAGTCTCACTGTTGTATAAATCACCTTGGCATTCGCGTTGGATTCTTCTCTTCTGAGTCTTGGTTAGACCCTTAGGGCACCACTGAGGGAGCTTGGTTTTCAAGACAAGCTGGTGCTGCTTTCCATCGCTTGCATCGGTACTTCTTCTGATGTTGGGATCTCTGGAGAATATTTCTTCATCAGGCACTCTTGCATTGGCCATCTCCTCCAGCTCCTCCTGATCAACACGTCTGTCAAGCCTATTATGGGCACTAAGCTTGCCCCCCAGTCGGTCATGTGCCGACCTCTTCTCTCTGAGCGGCTTGGCGTACCTGGATGCCCGATCATCAAAACAAGGTTTCTTACCTAACCGATCGGCGGCGTAGTACCCATTACATTCGGGAGAATTATCGGCAGTAGGCAGCTTGATGCCTTCTTCCCAACAGTGAACGAAGAAAGGACACTTCCAGTGGTCCTTATGCCGAAGCCATTCCTGGTGCTCTTCTTCTTCTTGCCGATATCGCTCTTCACGTGATTGCCGATGGTCTCGCCTTGGTTGCTTGTGCGTGATTACAACACCAGGAGCCCTTCTGGCACTGCTACCTTCATCGGCAACCTTCTTGCCTTTTCTGTCATCGGCAAACCTCCTTTCATCATGCTCAGTCACTTGATGGTTAGGACTACCGATGCGTTCTTCCTGGCAGCCTCCGATGTCAGCACTTTGGTTTTTCCACTAGTTTCCACCATATTGTTCGGAAACGGGTGCTGATCAATCTTCATCGGTTTCTGGACTTTAGAATTTTCGAATTTGATGCATCCAGATTCAATCTCTGACTGCAGCTGCTACCTGAATACCTTGCAGTCATTGGTACTGTGGGAAGTTGCATTGTGCCACTTGCAGTACCTGATCTTCTTGAGCTCTTCAGCCGATGGAATTACTTGATTAGGCGCCAACTTGATCCGCCCTTCTTGAAGTAATAAGTCAAACATCCTATCGGCCTTGGTGATGTCAAAGGTGAACCTCTTAGCTTCTTTCTGGCGGAACGAACAAGACACAGACTTCTTATCTTTCACCCATTCGGCGGTGCTGATACTTAGCTCTTCATCGGATCCAAAATCTTCTTCTTGCCCAATGAAGGTCACCTTCTTGTTCCAAGTCTTCCTTGGTTCAAAGGTTTTAGTATCTTGATTGGCAATTCTTTGCACCAGATGACTTAGGCTTTCAAATTCGTGGGACGCGTACTTGTCCTTGATGTGCGGCAGTAATCCTTGGAAGGCCAAATCTACCAGTTGTCGATCATCAAGTACCAGGCTGTAACACTTGTTCTTCACATCCCGTAGCCTCTGAACAAAGTTCTCTACCGACTCGTCATTGCGTTGCCTCAGTTTGACTATATCGGTAAGCTTCTTTTCATGTATGCCAGCGAAGAAGTATTTATGAAATTGTCTCTCTAGATCAGCCCATGTGATTACAGAGTTTGGAGGCAATGATATAAACCATGTGAATGCCGATCCAGACAATGATGAAGAAAACAATCTCACCCTGAGTTCCTCTCTGCTGGCAGCTTCTCCACACTGGATAATGAAGCGATTAATATGCTCCATCGTTGATGTGTCATCTTGGCAGGAGAACTTGGTAAAATCAGGCACTTTGTACCGATTTGGGAGAGGAATCAAGTCATATGCTGGAGGATACGGATTCCGATAAGAATATGTATTGACTTTGGGATTAATGCCGAATTGTTCTTTCATAACTTCGGCAATCTTATTGGTCCAATATGCATCCTGCTCTTGCCGACTCATTGGCTGGTTGTTGACTGGTGGAGCCGGCTGATGCGCCTCTTGAAGATGATGCGGAGTAGTC
The DNA here is from genome assembly GCA_022036555.1 of Microstegium vimineum. Lineage (NCBI taxonomy): Eukaryota > Viridiplantae > Streptophyta > Magnoliopsida > Poales > Poaceae > Microstegium > Microstegium vimineum. The sequence goes on from CM039136.1 coordinate 122,149, forward strand.
ACGGGCGCAGCACCAGTCATCTGAACACTATGCATCGGTTGATTCACCGATGGATAGTTTTGCACACTTAGCAGATTAGATTGAGTCATCGTATTCATCGGTTGCCGTACCGATGGTCCACTCTAAGTGTTTGTTGGGCCTCCATAATGATACATTGACACACCAGGCTGTTGAGCTAGCGGCTGGTTAGCCCATCTAGGATTATAAATCATCGGTATATGACTTACCGATGGCTGATAGCTAACTGGAGCGTGTTGCTCTTGTATTCTGGAGCAATCAATCATCAAATTACCTTGGGGAACTAGCACTCCAGCTTGAGGACTGGCCACCAGAGGTTGGCTGCCAGCTGCTATAATGTGTTGCATCAGCACAGAGCTCGCCGATGGTGGCATCAGAGGTATTTTAGGAATCACTTGAAAATCTTCTGATGGCACCTATACAGTCGGAGAGGGCGCAGAGTAATGCATCATAGGGGCCATCGGCTGTGATTGCATTGCCGATGCCATAGAGCCCTTCCAAGTTGAGTTATCTCCCTGCACCAGATTAGAACCAGCAGATATATTTGGAGGCATACCGTATCCCCACCAGTTAGTGGGAGCCGATTGACTCTGGATAGCAGGTCCTGAAATTGCCAACGCCACTGGATCTGTATAGATCTTGGTGACATTGTCAGGGCTCGGCCTTGGCGGTGTAGCCACATCGGCAGACGGTTCTACAGGAGTAGAAGACGCCATTGGGGCTGTCGACGAGCTTACAGATGCCGATCCAGGTTGATGATACGCTGGACCAACATATTGAGGTGCATGTCCTTCTTTGAATGATTGCATGACGGCATTGTACACAGTATTGGACAGCACGCTGGAGTGGCTAATTAATGCTTGACTTAAAGCAGAATTAACCATCTCTTGTAACTTACCAGGATTGGCGTCATACGTGACCTGTCGTGGCAACGGCGGATCTTGCTTCTGGATTGCTTCGCCGCTCCTGCTTAGGCTGAAGGATTTCAGGTATAATTGCTTGTACTCCTCCATAGCCCGCTCCATGGCCAACTTCTAATCATCTTTTAGATCGGCCTCGGAGACTTCAATGACGTTCCTCTGGTTAACGTCGGAGTTATCACCCATGATAGATGTATAATTTGTATAATCAAGTCCCACCGGGTGTGCCAAAAGAGGTGTTTGACACAAAAAGCGTCAGGATCTGCGAACACCTCGGGCTATTACCCGAATCTGATATCCGAAGGCGTGCTAGTCGATTTGACCAGTTAATCGACAAGGACGATAATTAGAACAAGATTCAATCAAGACAACAGCGATGCGCCCGGATGCCAAGATTGGGACTTGATCAGGATAACTAGAGCAGAGCTGAACGAGACAACAGCGATGCGCTCGGATGTCAAGGCTCAGAGGTACTCCCACGCGGAACTTACAAGGGTTTGATGGAGATCAAGGTGATGCAGCCCGTCGAAGCTTGAAGAACTCGTTGATAAGCTAAGACTAATGCAAAAAAGGGTAAATTGCAGTAAAAGTAGAATAAGAGTAAATTGATTTGATTTTGATTTGATTGATATATTACACGCAGACCTTGGGCACATATTTATACTCCCGCATGGAGAGTTGTACAGAGACACGACTCGTATCTTTCCTAAAATAAACTCCTAACTTTAAGGAAACTTGACCCGCGCAGGAGTCAGATCTAAAATAACAATATTATTTTCCTAAACAAACACGCCTATTTCAAAGGAAAACAAACAACTCATACAAGAGTCAGACACCAACTACTATAATAATACTGGTATGAAGTCACTAGTTTCCTTATGTCTTTGCTTCGATGAAAACTTTCCATCGGCAGACTCCTTCAATCCGCAACTTCCTTCTTTTAGCATCATCTATCCCTTGCTGACATCAACCGCCAAGTCACCCTATGCCCATCGGCACTCCCTGCCCATCGGCATCGGCAATACTTTCCGATCGGCAACCTTATACTAGCAACCTTCCATCGGCATCGGCAACATCTCCTCATCGGCAATCGGCATCAGCAGCTTTACAGCTCAGGCGACTTCACTTCACCAATTAACCCTTGTCGGCAAGAATCATCCAGCCTCCATCGGCAACAACTATCCATCTTTCATCGGCAACAAACTTATGCTTCCTGCAGCATTCTCCCTTATCGGCAAATTCAACTGATAACTTTCCGATGCCGATAGAAAACAACCACAAGTCTTAATTCATTTGACACGTGCCAAAAAACGGTGTCAACAACTGCTTTTAGGTGTCCAGGTCACGTCGGATTGTTTGAGTGGGTCGTAATGAATTTTGGATTGAAGAACGCTGGTGCCACTTATCAAAGAGCGATGAATTTCATTTTTCATAGGTACATCGGCATATTGGTCGAAATCTATATTGACGATGTGGTGGTTAAATCTGGAGACATTGAAAAGCATCTTGCTGATCTGTGGAAGATTCTGGAGTGCACAAGGGAGCATGGGCTAAAGATGAATCCAAATAAGTGCGCGTTTGGCGTATCGGCAGGTCAATTCCTAGGGTTCATGGTGCATCAAAGAGGTATAGAGATCGGCAGAAAATCCATTGATGCAATTAACAAAGTGGTTGCTCCTGCAAATAAGACTAAATTGCAATCTTTGATCAGCAAGATTAATTTTATTAGAAGATTTGTATCTAATTTGTCTGGGAAGATTAAGTCTTTTAGCCCATTACTGAAGCTAAAGGCCGATCAAGAGTTTGTATGGGGAAAAGAGCAGCAATCGACCTTGGAAGAAATTAAGAGGCATCTGGTGAATCCTCCAGTTTTTATTCCACCTCAACACGGGAAGCCCTTCAGATTGTATTTGTCTGCCGATGACGGTGTTATCGGATCAACCTTGATTCAAGAGTTTGAATGGAAGGAACGTGTAATTTATTATTTGAGTAGAAGGCCGGTGGACGCTGAAACCAGGTATTCGGCCGTTGAAAGATTGTGTTTATGTCTATACTTCTCTTGCACCAAATTAAGGCATTACTTGTTGTCGGCCGAGTGTACTGTCATATGCAAAGATGATGTGGTCAAGTATATGCTATCGATGTCGATATTGAGTGGGAGAATCGGCAAATGGATTTTGGCGCTGTCAGAATTTGATCTGAGGTATGAATCAGCTAAGGCAGTCAAAGGGCAGGTGATGGTTGATTTTGTTACTAAGCATTGTGGTACGTTAAATTTCATAGAGATTGCTCCTTGGACTTTGTTCTTTGATGGTTCCACATGTAAGGAGGGAGCAGGTATCGGCGTTATCTTCGTTTCGCCCGGAGGGAAAAAGTATGAAATCTCATTGCCGATTGTTGCTACTTCGACGAATAATCAGGCTGAGTACAAGGCGTTACTGAAGGGGTTGGAGTTGCTCAGGGAAGTGTGTGCCGATGCCGTGGAAATCTTTGGTGATTCTATGTTAGTAATCAATCAATTGATTGGAACATATTAATGCCAGATTGATATTTTAATTGCATATCATGGGAAGTGTTTGCAGTTATTAAAGGAATTTAAAGAGTATTGTCTTGAGCACATTCCCAGGTTGCATAATGAAGAAGCCAATCGATTGGCGCAACATGCTTCGGGGCATCAGCCGATTCAAGAAGTAATGACATCGGTAATGGTTGCCGATGACTAGAGAAAAGAGATTGTCGATTACTTAAGAGATCCGTCTAAGAAAGTTGAAAGATGATTGAGGTTTCGGGCTACCAAGTATGTGCTCCTTGATGATGAATTGTATTATCGTACAATTGATGGGGTTTTGCTCAGATGCCTTAATGGAGAAGAATCGAAGAAGTTGATGGGTGAAATTCATGAGGGGTATGTGGAGCGCACCAATCGGCATTTAAGATGAAGTGGATGATTAGGCGAAATGGATATTATTGGCCGACAATTCTTGAAGATTATTTTAAGTACTTCAAAGGATGTCAAGATTGTCAGAAATTCGGTAATGTTAAGAGGGCACCTGCGTCGGCAATGAATCCTATAATCAAGGCTTGGCCGTTTAGGGGATGGGCCATTGATCTCATCGGCCAAATTTACCCACCATCGAGAAAGGGGCATAAATTTATACTTGTTGCTACTGACTATTTCACGAAGTGGGTTGAAGCCATTCCTTTGAAGAATGTGACATCGGCAAATATGATAGATTTTGTGAAGGAGCATATTGTTTACCGGTTCGGAATTCCTCAGACTATTACAACTGATCAAGGGACCATGTTCACCTCAGGGGAGTTTGATGAATTTGCTATCGGTATGGGGTTCAAAGTGTTGAATTCTTCTCCTTATTATGCTCAAGATAATGGTTAGGCTGAAGCAACTAATAAGGGAATAATTAAGCTTATCAAGCGCAAGATTAAAGAGAACCCTAGGAGGTGGCATACAGTACTGAATGAAGCTTTGTGGTCGTATTGGATGGCATGTCATGGCGCTACTAAGGTTTCTCCATATCAGTTGGTGTACGGACACGATGTTGTCCTACCTTGGGAAATTAAAACTGGTTCTAGACGATTGTTTTCCCAAGACCAATTAGCGGCCGATGAGTATAATATCCTTATGAAGGATGAGTTAGAAGATCTAGCGGGTCATTGGCTAAGAGCTCTAATCAGTATCGAAGAGAACAAGAAGAGGGTTGCCAGATGATATAACAAGAAGGTGAAGGTAAAAGAATTTGCCGATGGTGATTTGGTGTGGAAACTAATTTTACCGATTGGGACTAAAAGTTCAAAATTTGGAAAGTGGTCTCCTAATTGGGAAGGTCCTTTTCGGATAAATCAGTCTGTTTCTGGCAACACTTATATTTTGGAAACTCTCGAAGGAGTTGCATTTTCCAGAGCAATAAATGGTAAATATTTGAAGAAATATTATCCTAGTATCTGGATGGATGCATAAAGTAATATAAAGACATACCGATGACAGAGTTATCATACAAATTAGAAAATTACAAAAGGGTCAGAGCATTAATGGAAAAGGGTCGTCACCATGTTAATGGAAAAGCATTAACATTATATTACAGAAGGGTCAGTTATCAAGTTCAGATGTAACAAATTACAACAGGAATTGGACAGATGAAATCGCACGAAGGCGAACTTGGTCAGCTTCTTCTATTTCCCTGGCATCGTCATCGGTAGTACCTTCAACTGGTTTGATCTTTCTCCTCAGCAGGAGAGTTTCGCGAGCACAGGCATCCCTCTCTTGTTGCAGAGCCTTAGTAGCAATAGAGAGTTCAGTTTTCTTCTGGTTGGCTGAATCTAAGGCTGCATTTACTCTCTTCATCTCAGCTAACAGTTCTTCTTTTTGTGCCGATAGACGAATAATCTCTTGTTCGAGCGCACTGCTAGAAGCTTCAAGACGACCGATGTCTTTGTGTTTTTCGTCCGCAGTTTGCTTAAACTTGAGTACTTCTTCTTCGAGTTTTGCTTGAGCAGCTCTATCGGCAATACGTAGTGAAGCTCTTTGGTATTGTAGTTGTCGGCTTTCAAGGAATGTTGCTTGGAAGAGTACTTCTTCAATATCGGCAGGAAGTTGACTTTGGATTTCCCTGAAAGCTACCCTTACTACGCTGGAGTCTTGGACCAGTTGAGATGTATTTTATTGCAGTAAAAGGAGCAGTGCTTCAAGTTTAGATTTCACTTCTGTCGATATGACGGTCGGAGCTTGAGCAGAACTTTCCTCTTCGTCGACGTCATCTGGAATGTTGATGGCAAAGAAAAATAAACTGTTGGAAGAGTCTTGGGCCTAAAAATAAACTTGTGTATTGCAAGATTTGTGACGGACAGTTGGTGTACCTGTTTTAGAGCAGTTTCTCGCCTCGGGCTTGACAGAGTAGTTGGCATAGCTGTGTCTGGAAGATCGGCAATGGTTGCCAATGAACTTGCCTCGGTAGGACGAGCAGTTGGCGCTGGTGCTGGTATCGATGCCGATGATGTTTCTGTTGTTGCAGCTATCTCTTGAGGCGATGGTACTGTCCCTTGGTCAGGAATCTCAGCCTGTGATTGCTTAGGGATGGGCGCCGATGCTGGCTCCGGTGTTGGTGTATCGGCAGGAGCTTGAGGAGATGCAACTGATAATGTGCTTGGAGCTGATGGCTTTGGGCATTTCGATTTGGGAGTAGCACTTGATGAGCCTCAGCGTTTTGGCTTTTGCACTTGGGGGACATCGGCAGGTTGAGCCGTAGAAGTTTGTACACTTGCAACGGCTGTCGATGAACTTGTCTGCTGCAGAAGAGAATTTGGTGCAAATTGAGTAAAAATTGTCGATTAAACATGTTGTTATGATTGACGCAGATAAATGAAGACTTGTTACCGTGAAAGCGTGCGCCAAGGCGGCGGCAGCAGTGGCAGCATCGTCGGTTTGCAATGGTTTGGACCTGATGGTGACCTTAGGGACTGCTTTGTGATAAATAAGGGCAGCCAACGAAGGGGCTTTGCTGCCAATTGTCGATGTAGGGTTCATCGGTCGTAGGTTAAAATGTTTGCCGCTCTTGCTCTTTTTCAGGATCAAATCATTAACCTGTTGACGGAGAGTTAGTTACCGATCCATTTGAAAAGTTAACAAAAGAATAGTATCAGAAATAAACTTACCGCATCATCAGGTATAATGTGATCGGCCTCAATCAGGTGTCGATAGTAGTGTGATGATGCAGTGAATAGTTGATCCTTCCACTCTTGCCACCAAGACTTGTATGACTCAGTGATGAAGGATGTCGGCACCTAAGAGGATAAGTCGATGTTGGCTACATTGGCATGAGGAGAGTGACAATTTTGTTCCAGTCCATAGCACTGGAAATGACCTCTCTTGGTTTTATCACATTGACATAGCTGAGTTTAATCGGCAATTGACCGAATGCTAACTGTCTTGCCGTTGTCGATGGATAATAGAACTCATAAGATGGATGAGATTTCTTCCCAGTCCCAAAGATGTTGACTGGAATAGCCCGGGGAGTGATGGTAGCCTTCATGATTCTCTCATTTTGAGGTATATTCCCATCGGTAAGGTTGAAGGAGAGTGGAAACCGATTATCTTCATCAATATAAGGCCACCAGACCCGTTCTGCAGCAGGAATTCTGCAGTAGAATCTCTGAAAGAACATGCCGAATTGACCTTCGTTGGCATCGGTTCCTGGTAGCACTATCATGGCTTCTCCGAAATTGAGCGGAGAATGGGTTGCCGATTCATCTTCGGCGAGCACATAGTCCTCAGATAATTCTCTTGGGAATTGCTGGCTGAACAAATCAAATTGAAGACATTTATGCATGTGGGTGTTTAGCCATAAATTGATGAACCACCAAGGACCTCCGAGGTTGCCGATGGGCTCGCCTAGCAATAGTTTTTTGGACACCTGATGTAGAAGATGGTAGACTGAGCTAAGGAGATATCGGCCAAGAGGAAGACCTCCCCTGGATAGAAGTTCTGCTGCAGAGAGGTACATGTTGGTAGGGCCAACTGTTCTACCACAGAAGATGAATTTTTCCAGCCACATGTTCAGGAAAGTAGCGTGCTCCCTTTGGCCTACCGATCCGGTCTTCTGGTATTCTTGGATATATCCAGTCCAGCCACCGATATTGCGAGTAGTCACTCAATGCTCAGGTTTCCTCTGAAAAAGGGTGGTGTTATCGGCAGAGGAGACGTCCAGGCCAGTAAGCATGTACACGTCGGCAAGAGTGGGAGTGGCTGGTCCATGTCTGAATAGAAACGTGTTCATTGTATCGGACCAGAAGTAAGAGGTAGCAATCATCATGTTTTCATTTTTGGCCATATCGGCAATTGATAGTCTGATACAGTGATCTATATTGCGTTCCGACCAATAGACTTGTTGTGACCTAGCCATCCTGAGATACCAATTTTTCCACCCTTTGGTGGGTTTAGGCCATGAGCGGAAGGTGTCTGTCCATAACCCTAGGTTGAAACATTCAGATCTAAAGGGGATGTGGTTGGTTTCAGCGTTGATGAGATTGGTCGGATCGGTATTCCCCATTGGTCCTAAACAGCAGAGATGTGCTTGATCGGTAGGGATCACTATTTTGTTGCGCATTTCCTAGATCCAGAAAGCAAAGAAAGAAAGAGAGAAGGGATTGTAAAGCAATGCGGAAGGATAAAACTGCAGTATATACAGCGAGGAAAGAAGAAAGATTACCGCAGAAACAGTGAAGTTGATCGCCATTGAAGCAGGAATTCTTGCAAGGGGTCGCGCCTCCTGATGAGAGAAGAAGCCGTCGGTGATTGCCGGAGTGTTCTTCGGAGATGATGTTGGAATGAAGATGAAAATGTGAGCTCGGGGTGAAAAGGAGAACCGACGGTAATCTTTATAGGCCTAGGTCAAGGGGCATTTTCGAGTTTTCTTTTTACTGAGTAGAGATATGGAAGGATATCGTGATGAATTTGCGCAGTGATCGAGGGATTGTAACTGTTGGCGCTTCAGTTGCAGGAGTTGTTGGTAATTTACAATGATGGTGCGCGGTAATCGAAATGATGGCATAGGCGTTTTTGGATGGAAAGATTACAATAGAGAAAATTTTGGCGCATAAGATATTTTATACTCCGAAATTGGGGGCATGTGTTGACACCGTTGTTTGTACGGGTCAATATTAAACCAAGTGCATTGATCGGCAAGAGGGTAATCGTTGTTCCTCATCGGCATCAAGATACTGCCGCTCAAATTACCGATCGCCAATGGTGAATTTGATTGAAGAAGTGTCAAGGGAGAAAGAAGATATGTTTGCCGATAAGGAGGTATTGCCGATGGATACGAGTTGATGTGGCTGATGTCAGCACGAAGTTGCCGATGGTAATGGAAGGAAGTTGTAGATTGAAGGAGTCTGCCGATGGAAAGTTTCATCATAAGGAAAATGGATAAGGGAACTGGTGACTTTTATGCTAGTATTATTATTATAGTTTGAGTCCGACTCTTGCACGAGTCGTTTTATTTCCTTAAAAATAGGAGTTCTGTTTAGGTATGAATCGTGTCTGTTTACAACTCCTTTTATCGGAGTATAAATATGTACCCAGGGGCGGTGTAAAAAAGAAGACAATCAATCAAAAACAAATCTATTACTTTTATCTACTTTTCCAGTATCTACTTTATCGCATTAGTTCTAGCTTATCTACGAGTTCTTACGACGTCTCGATGGGCTGCATCTACAAGATCTCCGTCTACATTGTGAGTTCCGCTTTTTGAGCAATCTGAGCCTTGACGTCCGGGCGCATCGTCGTCGTCTCGTTCATCGTTGTTCTAGTTATCGTCCTTGTCGATTAACTGGTCAAATCGACTTGCACACCTTGGAAATCGAATTCGGGTATAAGCCCGAGGTGTTCGTAGATCCGACGCTTTTTGTGTCAACACAACACATGCACCAATCACTTGTCAAATGATATGATCCACTTCATATCATCACATGACCGTATTGGTTCATCGATCTTGACCTCACTTGCTTTTCACCGTTGCGTTGGTCCATCGGCGCCAAGCATCACTCACTTGCCCTTCATACTTGCAACCGGTCCATCAAGCCAAGCCTCATCTTGATCTTCTCCACCTTAGTCACATGACTCCATGTCATGTCTCATGTGCAATTAAGCTCCTTCATCACACAATCACCTGTGAACTAATCTCCTGTGTATATATCACTTAAACACATATTAGTTCACCTAGGTTGTCACTCAATTGCCAAAATCACATAAGGACTTTCACATAGTTCATCTTTACTTCGGTGTACTCTTCCCTAAGTTTGTTGCATCTTTCTCTAAGCTCTTGTGATGTCCTCTCTAGCTTATCATGTTTCTCTTTTATCTCTTTGAGAGAGGATTTGAGCTCCTTAGCATGTGAGGATAAGGATTTGTTTTCATTTATTAGCTCATCACTAGCATTAGAAGTTATTTCAAGTTTTTCAAGCAAGTCATCATTTTATTAGTGAGAAATGTTATGAGTTCATCATAAGAAGGAGCTTGGTATTCCTTTTCACTTTCACTACCATTATCATCACTATCCTCTACTTTAGATTGTACCTTCCGGTCACCCTTGGCCATAAGGCATAGGTGTGTAGAGGATGTAGTGCAGGAAGACAATGATGGTGGAGGAGGCAATGAAGTCCCAATGACTAGAGCGGCCACCTTCTCATCATCCCTATCATCATCGGATGAGTCACTTGAGTCTTCAATGTCGGTTAACCAATCACCAATTATGTTTTTTGCTTCTCATCCTTCTTCTCACCATCGCTTGACTCATCTTTTTGCTCTCTACCATTCTTGTACTTCTTCTTGTACTTGTCCTTCTTGGGCTTGGTACAATGGTGAGCTAGATGGCCAAGATCACCACAATTGAAGCAATCCATCTCCGACAATGGCTTCCTCTTGTTGCTAGTGAAGAACTTCTTCTTTCTTGAATCAAACTTGACACCGCTCTTGTTTAGCTTCTTTAGCATCTTGGTGGTCTTCTTCACCATTAGAGCAATGTTTGAGTCATCATCATCTTCACTTGAGGTATCATACACCATCTTTGACTTGCCTGTGTCATGGCTAGATTTGAGTGCCAAATCCTTCTTCTTGGTGGATGATGAAGCTTCATCTTCTTTGTGGATGTGCATGTACATCTCATGTGCATTGATCTTTCCCAAGACTTGAGTTGCTGTATAGTTGGAAAGATCACCTTGATGCAACACGGTCACAATGTTGGCATACTTGGCAATTGGAAGCACACAAAGAAACTTCCTCACAACATTGGCTTCATCCATTTGCTTTAGACCAAGAGCATTCAATTCTTCTACAAGAACATTTAAGCGTGAGTACATTTCATTTGCATTCTCATGAGCAAGCATGGTAAAAGCATTCATCTTATTCATGACTAAGTGATATCGCTCTTCCCGCTTGCTCTTTGTGCCCTCATGAAGAGCACAAATGTTCTTCCACAACTCATGCGAATTTTTGGAAGTACGCACACGGTTGAACACATCTTTGCCAATGCCCTAAAGAGGGTGTTCCGGGCTTTGGCTTTCCACTTCTCATAGTGGACCTCGTCACCGAATGGTTCTCCATCAAATTGAGGAAATCCATCGGTGGTGGCTTTGAGCACACCAACATCCAAGGCTTCGAGGTAAGCCTCCATACGCACTTTCCAATAACAAAAGTCGTCCCCATCAAACATGGGTGGTGGTCCATCCCCATGGGACATCTTGCTCTAGACGGTGAAGCCTAATTTAGAGCAACCAAGCTCTAATACCAATTGAAAGGATCAAGATGCCTAAGAGGGGGGTGAATTGGGCTCTTTTTAATTTCTAAGCAAGAATTAAACCTATCAAGAGACAATTAACCCCCTAATGCTTTTCCCAAGTGTGTCCTAGCTACACAAGCAAGACATGGCAAGGAAAGCGGTAAAGCCCTATGCAATTCTACTCAAGCAACAAGAATATAATGCGGAATGTAAAGCTTGAATGTAATTGCAATAAGTAAGGAGATGCAGGAAGGAGAAATCACACGACGACGTTTTGCCGAGGTATCGAGGAGTCGACACTCCCCCCTAGTCCTCGTTGGAGCACCCGTGCAAGGGTATCGCTCCCCCTTAGTCCGCACAAGGAATAAGTGCTCTCTACGGGCTGATTCTTCGCCACTCCGGCTCGGTGAATCGCCCACAACCGATCACAATCGAACTTGGGTCATCCACAAGGAACACCACCGGATGATCACCAAGCAAACCTCCGCGAAGCCGTCTAGGTGATGTCGATCACCAAGAGTAACAAGCAGTAACTCTCACTTGACCAAGGCTAGTCTAGTGATTGAATGGATGCACACTTGCTAACTCTAAGCAACTAGTGAGAATCAACACATGGAATTGCAATTCACACTCACTAGGGCTCTTGCACAACTTGCTCTCTCACAAGTGAATCTCAGCAATTGGAATGGGCAAGAGTACCTCCATGGGGCTGATGGGGAAGTATAAATACCCCCCAAGCCAACCCCTAGCCGTTAGAGGCAAATACTACCTTTCTACGTCAGTCCGGACGCACTTTCAGGGTGGGGTCTGGACCATCAAGCATGCATCTGGACCCCCTTAACTCTCTGTTCTCATCACTACAACACAGCCAGTCTGGACGCACTCTCTAGTCCGGACGCAGGCATCCGGACAGCGTCCGGATCAAAACTTCCTCTCTGGAACTCTCTGTGTAGGGTGCGGACCCTACTTGGCGTCCGGACTCTACACTCCGGACTGCGTCTGGATCCTTTTAGCGTTTCGGGACCTCTCTGTGTAGGGTCCGGACGCAACCTGCAGTCCGGACCCAACACTATTCACTATGTACGGACGCTCTCATACATGCAGAGCAAACCCTAGGGTCCGGACGCACAGCCGATGGTCTGGACCCAGGGTTACACTAGCGTCTGGAGCTTCATTTCAAGCCAGATCAGCATACTTCCAACATGGAAGTTGCTCCATTTGGTCCAAGGACTATTTCTAAAGCTTCCTAGTGCTAGTTTCAACAAGTGTGCACCACACCTAATCACTAAGCCTCTCCTAGGTCAAGCTACTATATAGAACCCCTCTTAATAGTACGACCAAAGGAAAAATAAAGGTGCTAAACTACTCTAAGTGTCTCTCAACTCCAAACGACACTTAGACCTAGTCTAAGCTTCAACCTTGTCGCCAATCCTTTGAGAACCGAAACGATTCCAATACGGGGCACATATACCATGATAGTCCAAAACAACCATCCATTACCATGACCTAACTTTCTTATTGCCTCTGCAAAACACACGTTAGTCATAGTAATCTTGCATTTTCGTTAATCACCGAAACTCTAGGGGCCTAGATGCTTTCAATAGCCTCAAAAAATCTAGAAGATCAGTGGGATTTCGAGCAACGTCTTCCCGACCGCGACTGCTTAGCAGAGAAATTTATTCGTAGCCCCGAACGTCGAGTTTTCGGGGCCGAAAACAAATCACAGAAACTGCTTTTCTGATGCGAAATAGTTTCCCAAAATTACGGGAAGATGCATAGTTGTGCTCAGCAACTTCTCTAGCTTTTTTAGGAATTTTAGTTGACATCATCCGGGCCATAGGAAAAGTGGTCGAAAAACGCGAAAAGTGGCCGAAAAACAATTGCTTAGCGGAGGAATTTATTCGCAGCCCCGAACGTCTAGTTTTCGAGGCCCGAAAACGTGTCACGGAAACACCTTTTCGGGGTGCGAAATAGTTTCCAAAAATACAAGAAGATTTACGGTGGTGTTCAGAAACTTCTCTAGTCTTTTAGGATTTTTGTTTGACATCGTCCATCTGATGGGAAAAGTGTCCGAAAAACAGGAAAAGTTGTTGAAAACACGTGCTATAGCTCAAGAAATCGGGGTTTTCGGGCTCTGGAATCGACCCGGTCAAAAAATTCTCGGTATGGCCTCAAAAGCTCTAGAAGATCAGTGGGATTTCGAGGCAAGTCTTCCAAACCGCGGCTGCTTAGCGGAGGAATTTATTTGATGCCCCGAAAGTCGAGTTTTCAGGGCCCAAATGTGCTTCACGGAAACAACTTTTCGTAGTTTCCCAAAAAAAGACAAAGATTCACGGTTGTGCTCAGCAACTTCTCTAGATCTTTTTAGGATTTTTGGTTTACATCGTCCGGTCGATTGGCAAAGTGACCGAAAAACATGTGCTATAGCTCACGAAATCGGGGTTTTCGCGCTCTGGAATCGACGCAACCAAAAAATTCTCCATATAGCCTCAAAAAATCTTGAAGATTAGTGGGATGTCGAGGGATGTCTTCCCGACCACGACCGCTTAGCGGAAGAATTTATTCACAGCCCCAAACGTCGAGTTTTCGGGGCCCGAAAACACATCACACAAACTGCTATTCGGATGTGAAATAGTTTCCCAAAATTACGGGAAGATGCACAAAAGTGCTCAGCAACTTCTCTAGTTTTTTTAGGAATTTTTGTTGACATCATCCGGGCCATGGGCAAAGTGGACGAAAAACGTGAAAAGCGGCCGAAATCGAGATTTTCGGGCTCTGAAATCGAGCCGACCAAAAAATTCTCGGTATAGCCCCAAAAAATCTAAAAGATAAGTGGAATATCTTCCCGACCACGGCTGCTTAGCTGAGGAATTTATTCACAGCTGAAAGGTCCTAGATGGCTAGAGGGGGTGAATAGCCTCATAAAAATTCTACAAATCACTAGAGCAAAAGGTTAGATAACACTTTAAGCGAAGCTTTTTGCTCTAGCACTATTTGGGGTGCAAAGCCACCTATCCAATGCAATTCTAGTTAGCTAAGTGTCTAACAATCAATAGCAAGAACCTAAGTCACTTAACACAAGCTAGCAAGAACAACTAAAAAAGAAGCTAACTAGAAAGCTAACTAAACAAGATATGGAAGAAGTAAATACAAGAAAGGAGGTGATTGTTATATCAATGCCTTGTGATGTATGGATGTCAATGTAGAGAACCAATAACAATGAATACCAATGAGTAGCCGGGAAACAAGTTGACAAATGATTTTTCTCCCGAGGTTCACTTGGTTGCCACCAAGCTAGTCCCCGTAGTGTCGACTACTCAAGTGGTGATTAGGTGGCTAATAGGAAATGACAAGCCTAGACCACTAACTCGAGCACCACAAGAATCTACCCAAGTGAGAGTAACTCAATGACACGAGCAATTTACTAGAGTTACCCTTTGGCGCTCCGCCGAGGTGGATACAAGCCCTCTCACAATCAGCGGGATCAACCACGAATAATCACCAACTCGTGTTGAATCCCCCTTCTTTCTCCAAGCTATCTAGGTGTTAGCAAACACCAAGAATAACAAGAAAACCGTAGCAAGAACGATCACCAAGTGCTTCTAGATGCAAATCACTAAGCAATGTACTTGGATGCACTCTATCTCTTTTAGGATGAACAAGAGTCAAAGAGATGAGTGGGAGAGGTGCTTGAGAGCTCACAAGAGTGTATATCAAGTCCAAGGATCGAGAGGGAGAGCTCCAATCGTCCACATGCCCTTAAATAGACACCTCTCAAAAAAAACTAGCCGTTACGCCTGTTTCGGGGGCGTCGGACGCTCTTCAAGTTTGCGTCGGACGCTCCGACGCCAGCGTCTGTCGCGCTTCCAGTAAGCATCCAAAACGCTCTACTGTGCGTCTCATGCTCTGTTGCTTTGCGACAAATGCTATGCCTCAGCGTCCGCCGCCAACTCGTTGCTCTCGGGTTTCTGAGAAAATATTTCCGGACGCTCGCTAGCGTCCAACGCCCATGCGACAGACGCGTCCGTCACAAGATGAACGTCTCTGGGGCTCTCTGTGTTGGTGATGGACCCAACGTCATGCATGCGTCATCATCCGGCGCTAGCGTCTGGCGCGCCGGACCCGCGTCCGTCGCTCTTCCTCAAGGTGTCTAGGCTGAAGTGTACCCATCGGACGCGTCCGACGCCTAGGGCCAGCGTCTGTCACCCCTGTTTTGCTCCTTACTTGTTTCTTTCTTTTCCAACCTTGCTCTATTCTGCCAAACACTTATGGTACTTCCTTAGAGCAGATTATTAGCATATGTTTTATATGTTTTAAGCAAGGCTATGTTACTAGGTGAATTAATGCAGATGCATGAATGACCACACCTAGTAGCACTTGATAACCGCAATCACAACGTCTTTCCCTTCTTGATAGTATGACTATCTATCCTAAAGGTGATCACACTCTCTATAGTGTCTTGATCACTAAACCAAAAATGGCCCTATGATATACCTTTGCCTTGAGCCCATTTTTTGTTTTTCTCTTTCTTCTTTTTTTAGTCCATGAAGCACTTGATCAATGCACCATTGTCATCCTTCTAGCTTCATGTGTTAAGGTGGATCACCCTAGCTAGATCATGCACTTAGCACTAGGGTTAGTCCATAGGTTTCATCAATTAACCAAAACCAAACTCGGCCTTTCAACAGCCCCGAACGTCTAGTTTTTAGGGCCCGAAAACGTGTCATGGCAACAACTTTTCAGGGTGCGAAATAGTTTCCCAAAAATACGGGAAGATTCAAGATAGTGTTCAGAAACTTCTCTAGTTTTTTTAAGATTTTTGGTTGGCATCGTCCGGTCGATGGGAAAATTGGCCGAAAACGCAAAAATTGGCGAAAAATGTGAGCTATAGCTCACGAAATCGTGGTTTTCGGGCTCCAGAGTCGACCCGACAAAACATTCTCAGTATTGCCTCAAAAAATCTAGAAGATCAGTGGGATTTCGAGCGACGTCTTCCCGACCGCGACTGCTTAGCGGAGGAATTTATTCGCAACCTCGAACATCGAGTTTTCGTGGCCCGAAAACGCGTCAGGGAAACAACTTTTCGGGTGCGAAATACTCTCCCAAAAAAACGTGAAGATTCAAGGTGGTGCTCAGAAACTTCTCTAGTTTTTTTAGGAATTATGGTTGACGTTATCCGGGCCATGGAAAAAGTGGTCGAAAAACGCAAAAAGTGGCCGAAAAAACGACTGCTTAGAGGAGGAATTTATTCGCAGCCCCGAACGTCTAGTTTTCGGGGCCCGAAAATGTGTCACGGAAACACCTTTTCGGGGTGCGAAATAGTTTCCAAAAATACGAGAAGATTTACGGTGGTGTTCAGAAACTTCTCTAGTTTTTTTAGGATGTTTGTTTAACATAGTCCGTCCCATGGGAAAAGTGTCCGAAAAACGCGAAAAGTTGTTGAAAAACACGATCAGGGTTTTCGGGCTCCGGAATCGACGCGGTCAAAAAATTCTCGGTATGGCCTCAAAAACTCTAGAAGATTAGTGGGATTTCGAGGTAAGTCTTCCCAACCGCTGCTGCTTAGCGGAGGAATTTATTCGCAGCCCCGAAAGTTGAGTTTTTAGGGCCCAAATATGCTTCACGGAAACAGCTTTTCGTAGTTTCCCAAAAATAGAGAAAGATTCACGGTTGTGCTCAGCGACTTCTCTAGTTCTTTTTAGGATTTTTGGTTTACATCGTCCGGTCGATTGGCAAAGTATCCGAAAAACATGTGCTATAGCTCACAAAATCGGGGTTTTCGCGCTCCAGAATCGACGTGACCAAAAAAATCTCCGTATAGCCTCAAAAAATCTTGAATATTAGTGGGATGTCAAGGGATGTCTTCCCGACCGCGACCGCTTAGCGGAAGGATTTATTCGCAGCCCCAAACGTCGAGTTTTCGGGGCCTGAAAACACATCACACAAACTGCTATTAGGATGCGAAATAGTTTCCCAAAATTACGGGAAGATGCACAAAAGTGCTCAGCAACTTCTCTAGTTTTTTTTAGGAATTTTTGTTGACATAATCCAGGCCATGGGAAAAGTGGCCGAAAACGTGTGCTATATAGCTCACGAAATCGGGTTTTCGGGTTCCGAAATCGACCCGACCAAAAAAAATCTCGGTATAGCCCAAAAAAATATAGAAGATAAGTGGGATATCTTCCCGACCGCGGCTGCTTAGCGGAGGAATTTATTCACAGCCCCGAACATCGGGTTTTCAGGGCCCCAAAACGTGTCATGGAAACAACTTTTCGGGGTGCGAAATAGTTTCCCAAAAATACGGGAAGATTCAAGGTAGTGTTCAGAAACTTCTCTAGTTTTTTTTTTAATTTTTGGTTGACATCATCCGGCCGATGGGAAAATTGGCCCAAAAACACAAAAATTGGCGAAAAATGTGTGTTAACATCGTGGTTTTCGGGCTCCAGAGTCGACCCGATAAAAAATTCTCAGTATTGCCTCAAAAAATCTAGAAGATGAGTGGGATTTCGAGCGACTTCTTCCTGACTGCGACTGCTTAGCGGAGGAATTTATTCGCAGCCTTGAACATCGAGTTTTCGGGGCCCGAAAACGCGTCAGGGAAACAACTTTTCGGGTGCGAAATAGTTTCCCAAAAATACGGGAAGATTCAAGGTGGTGCTCAGAAACTTCTCCAGTTTTGTTAGGATTCCTGGTTTACATCGTCCGGTCGATGGGAAAAGTGGTCAAAAAACGTGTGCTATAGCTCACGAAATCGGGGTTTTCGGGCTCTGGAATCGACGCGACCAAAAAATTCTTCGTATAGCCTCAAAAAAATCTACAATATTAGTGGATATGAGGGATGTCTTCCCGACCGCGACCACTTAGCGGAGGAATTTATTTGCAGCCCCGAACGTTGAATTTTCGGGGCCCGAAAACAAATCACAGAAACTGCTTTTCATATGCGAAATAGTTTCCCAAAATTACTGGAAGGTGCACAGTTGTACTCAGTAACTTCTCTATTTTTTAGGGATTTTGGTTGACGTCATCCGGGCCAAGGGAAAAGTAGCCGAAAACGTGTGCTATATAGCTCACGAAATCGGGGTTTTCGGGCTCCGAAATCGACCCAACCAAAAAAATCTCGGTATAGCCCCAAAAAATATAGAAGATAAGTGGGATAGCTTCCCGACCGCGGCTGCTTAGAGAAGGAATTTATTCACACCCCCCGAACGTCGGGTTTTCAGGGCCCGAAAACGTGTCATGGAAACAACTTTTCGGGGTGCGAAATAGTTTCCCAAAAATACGTGAAGATTCACGGTAGTGTTCAGAAACTTCTCTAGTTTTTTTAAGATTTTTGGTTGACATGGTCCGGCCGATGGAAAATTGGCCGAAAAACGCAAAAATTGGCGAAAAACGTGAGCTATAGCTCACGACATCGTGGTTTTCGGGCTCCAGAGTCGACCCTACAAAAAATCCTTAGTATAGCCTCAAAAAATCTAGAAGAACAGTGGCATTTCGAGCGACGTCTTCCCGACCGCCACTGCTTAGCGGAGGAATTTATTCGCAGCCTCAAACGTCAAGTTTTTGGGGCCCGAAAACGCGTCAGGGAAACAACTTTTCGGGTGCGAAATACTTTCCAAAAAAACGGAAAGATTCAAGGTGGTGCTCAGAAACTTCTCTAGTTTTTTAGGAATTATGGTTGACGTTATCCGGGCCATGGGAAAAGTGGTCGAAAAACGTGTGCTATAGCTCACGAAATCCGGGTTTTCGGGCTCCGGAATCGATCCAAACAAAACATTCTCGGTATGGCCTCAAAAAATCTAGAAGATCAGTTTGATTTCGAGGCAAGTCTTTCCTACCACGGGGCTACTTAGCGGAGGAATTTATTCGCAGCCCCGAACATTGAGTTTTGGGGGGCCAAAAATGCTTCGCGGAAACAACTTTTCGGTTGTGAAATAGTTTCCCAAAAATACAGAAAGATTCACGGTTGTGCTCAGCAATTTCTCTAGTTTTTTTAGGATTTTTGGTTTACATCGTCCGGTCGATGGGCAAAATGGCCGAAAAATGTGTGCTATTGCTTAGGAAATCGGGGTTTTCGGGCTCCGGAATCGACGCGACCAAAAACTTCTCTGTTTAGCCTCAAAATATCTAGAAGATCAGTGGGATGTCGAGGTATGTCTTCCCGACCACGACTACTTAGCGGAGAAATTTATTCACAGCCCGAACGTCGAGTTTTCGTGGCCCAAAAACACGTCACGGAAACTGTTTTTCGGGTGCGATATAGTTTCCAAAATTACAGGAAGATGCACAGTTGTGCTCAGCAACTTCTTTAGGTTTTTTAGGAAAAGTGGTCGAAAAACGTGTGCTGTAGCTAACGAAATCAGTGTTTTCAGGCTCCGAAATCGCCACCCGGTCCGGCCGAAGGAGCTCTTTTCGTCGAGCGAGGGCAAGGGCGAGGCGGAGCGAAGCAGTCCACGCGACGGTGGGCGCGTTCGTGACGCACTGCGGGTGGGCGTGGTGACCGAGGCGGTGGCGGTTGCCGTCCCTGTGCTGGCGTGGCCGGTTTCGCGAAGCAGTTCTACAACGAGCCGCTCGTGGTGTGGCTCGCCGGCACGGGCGTCTCCATGGGCGCGGAGAGGGGGTACATGTGGTGGGGAGGGAGGCAGTGGCGGGTCGGGTGCGCAGCGCGATGGCGGACGAGGCGCTGCGGGGGAGGGTGCGGGAGGTCGGTGAGCGCGCGCGGCGCGCGGTGGAGGGGCGCGCTGCTGGAGGGGGGGAGGCGGCGCGAAGCAGTCAGGGTGCGTGGAACTGGGAGGCGGGGCGAAGGAGTCTGCGTGTGAATGGTGAAGCGGGGTGATGGAGCGGTGTGGATGAGATAGGGATTCAAGGTTTTTTCAAGTTTTATATGAGCTACAAAGTACCACTGTGTATGGATGAGATAAAGATTCAAGATTTTTTTTTCAAGTTTAATGTCTGGCTGCCGCTGTGTATGGACGAGCCAGAGATTCAGAATTTTTTCGATCTACATCTAAAAGTCTTCTTAAGAAAAAACAATCTCAGAGCCTATTATCCCCTAGGTCGAGTTTTCTTAGATCCAAGTATAAGAAATTCATACACAATAAAATTCAGGGCCGGGCTCTTTCAAGGTGATGTAACTTCTATTCCATCGGTCACGGTTTGATGCAGCCTTTTTATGGAAGCTATTTACAATGCAAGTTTCAAGGCGTGTCCTCCCGGAGGCAGGGAGTACAACCACCTGAATACTCTCTCACACACACACTCTGTCTCTCCAGTTTCTGCACTAATCGCTGCTAATAGCCTAATACCACCAGTATGTCACCCACTCTGCAGAATATCTATTACACTAGTACATGTATATATCTGACCCTAGCTAACCCCTGTTTGACACTAAAGAAACTTGAGCTCTACATATGGTCCACGTAGTTCTGCAACCTCTGCCCGATGAGATAGCGCTCATCCCTGATAGAATCATGGAGTCTGACAACAAACCTGGAGAGTACCTTAGCTAGATAACAGAGCGTACACATGGCAAGGCTGCCCAGCCATGCAAAACGAAGCACTACAGAGTTCACGTCAGCGGAGTAGCCGAATTTTGGTGCCACCCCTTTTGCAAGCACGTAAGGAACACAGAGAGCAGACAGTAGCTTGACAGTGATTGGCATCAAAACATCTCGCAAGACCCACAATGCCCTCAGTCCTGAAAACCCATCCTCCCTTGCCTGAGCTAGTTTCCGATCCCACCTTTCGTCGATGAAACAGGCCAGGAAAGGTGCGACCCTTGTCCAGCGAACCTTCAGATCAGAAAAAAAAAAACCAAAGTAGTTGCATCTCTGATTAGTGAACCTGGCTATAACCCAACCAAATAATGATAAGAACAGCATGTACAGTAGCTACAAGCAGCTACCGTAAAGGTGGTCAGCAACCAGTTTTGCTGATCCAACTGTTTCAAACGAACAAGAGGTCAGGAAAGCAACAAAGAAAAGTTGCAGCTCACCAACTTAGTCCAGAATTTCAGCAATTGCGACCCCAAGAACCAAGTGCAGAAGAAATCGAGAACTGGAACTTCATCAGCGGGCACCACGAAGGGTAATATCAGTAGACAATCAACCAGCAATCCGATTAGAAAGGGAATGACGACAACCTGACAACATATAGAAAGTCACTGAGCTGAATCAAACAGAAAGCAGAAAACCTAACAATGATAACTCACCCATAGGAACAAAAGCGGAGAACTCTTCAAAGCAATTATAAACCAACTGCAGATAATAGACGACAGAAGGCGTGTTCTCCCAGAGGTCACATAAGCAAAGACATCTCTAGAGGCAGCAATAATAGTCGACAAGATGCAGAATCCGACAGCAGAAGCAAAAATATCTGAAGGAAAAATGCACAAGTAAATCCCAAACAATCTAACATAGAACCTAATCCACAATGTAGATCTACTGAGTTTTGGTGAACAATCGTTACCGTTGGACTTCAAAGCACCTGCTACTGGCAACTGAGGGATGACAAACAACAATGCACGTCCAGCTGAGACTGGAGCAACAAGTAGAGCAGCAATGAACATGACAACAGTAAGCCACGCTGGCACCACGACTAGTGCCAATCGAACAGCAAAAGAACTCCTGGTACATTGTGCCAAAAAGGGGGGTAAATGTCCAGAACAACCGCTGTGCCGACTCCTCTTGATATGTAACATTTGTTGATTAAATAAAGCGAATGAGGAGAACAAATAAACAGGAGAATATGAGAAAAATGCAGATCAACTAACAAACTAAGACAGAGCATGACTAGGAGCCAAACTGATGGCCTTATCTGTGCACCTGTGAGCTGTGTGCCTTTGTAAATCTTGTGTTAAAATGAAATCATGATGCGGGCCGTTTTGGGCCATTAATAAAAATCAGGTAGGGAACTTCTCCACCCCCCCCCCCCCCCCCCCCCCCACCCCTCACGCGATTGCCTCTCAAAAAAAATGATGACCTTGTGCAACTCTATCAGACATATCTAAGACTGACAAACAAAAGCTGACACAAAACTATGTCAAAGACCCACATAGGATTAACTAACACTTTAAATGGGATTTTTCTAATCTCCACATCTAAAGAGGCCTTCAGGGCATTGAATGACTGTCAAAGAGTAAATATATTCAAGATGATGTGGTGCTCTGCTCACTTGAGCTTCCTTGTACACTAGGGTTTAGTATAGTAAGATTGAGATTACCAAATGAAATCCAAAAAAATTATGACACAACTATTTGCAACATGGGAATGGAAAGCTCTTTTCATAAAAATGTTGCAAATTAGGTACCTTCCTTTCAACCGAATAGACACTTTTATTGTTCAAAATCACACATATGACTAATCCAGCTCTAACATGGATACGAATTCAATACAAACAGATGGGGTACCTTTTATCCTTAGCCTCAGCAGGCCTACCATACTGATCTTTTGGTGTGACACTATTCCCAGCTTCAGATTCATCAGGATGGGCAGTCAATAAATCAGACAAGCCAAGAGCCTGTCCGGTACTGGCAAAACAATACCGCAGTACCTTCTTCACAAGCACAAAAGGCTCAAGGTACTTGAGTGCATTGCAGATTAAAAACTTCAAAACAAGAAAACCACATAGTAACTCTGCATAGTTTCGTGTTGGTTGCCAAAGTACTGTGCCTGTTGGAGGATCAAAGTAGCTGCAAGTTGCAAACATGAGTTAAGATAAATAAGCAAATGACATGAGATGCCAAAGGATGGGAAATACCACTTGCCACGATAAAAAAAAATATCATAGAGAACTCACGTGATGTCTAGCGGGAACATGGTGGGTACCAAACGGAAAGCAATTTCAACAGGGACAAGAATGACCATCGCAACATAGATAAGGCTGAGAAAAAGACCAGGCACAATCTTGAAAAAGAACTTGCAGAATGGTTCCCCAATCTTGATCTGGCCTCCAGTTGTGTGGACAAAAGGGGTACCTAGCCTCAATGCCTAGTGACACACATAACACACACATGCTGCTGGTTAGTTTCTGAGACTAACACATATACTCCAATGCTCAACCAAGAGTTAGTACGGCATACCGGGCGAAGAAGACTGGGCAGTAACGAGTGCAGCAGCAAACAGATACATCCAATAAGCCAGTGAAGAGCAGTAGAAGCAAATGATGAAGCAAATAGAAATTGGAGCTTCTGGGTTATTTCCACACCAAACAATTTTGAAGTGTAGATATCAAGTGACCAGCCAAAGAGCAAAGGCCATATTACAAGAATCACAGTGAGATTAAGAGAAACATTTGCTAAATTTATGATCCCCTGAAGAAGTGCTGCAAGAGAGTGTGTGCCCTATCGAGCGTAGTTACATGTATGCTAGGAAGCATCTTAAGAGGGCTAAATAGCCAGCACACAAAGTGATTTAAGGCATCGAAGTAAACTGTGATGGTAAGGTCCTCGCCCCTAGAGTATTGCTGGAAAGTATGCAAGGCAGTAGAGAGCAGAGCCGCCACAAGGATAAGCCCATATCCAACTAAAAGCACTGATGCTGTTGAAGTGGAGGAGTGGGTTATATCCAGAGTGCCAGAAGCCAAACACGACATGCAGCATAATGCTATCCTTCCCAGTGAGAAGGGGAGAAACCCAAGCAGAAGAGCAAATGCCACATCACCTATTACCACCTGATAATGAGTTAACAGACAAGAGAGATTAGATTAAATTAAATTAAATTGCATTTTCTGGAAACAAGGAGTACTGCTAGTGAATCGAAACAAAACAAAACAAAACCATACCATCAGGGCTGCTTCGACGGTGTGCAGCGCAAGGACCTGCAAGGTATCCAATCCTCCAAAGCGGTGCTGCAGGTGAGCTTCGAGGCGCGCCACCCAGAGCGCAAGGGGAGCAAGGGCATCCGCAGCGACTCTGGCAGGGGCGTTGAGCTGCCTAAGGTTGGGGAGCTCTCTGAGGAAGGCTCTTCTGATGGATACGCAGGCAAGGACAGTGTCCGGCGAGGGCATGAACCTCATGGCGTAGGGCCTGAAGAAGGCGGAGGTGCGGAGGGAGAGGAGGCGGCGCACTTGTGCGGAGGTCCTGGAGAGGGCGAGGCGCCAGACCCAGAGGGTGGTGAGCGGCATGACGAACTCCCAGACGCAGATGGCGAAGAGGAGGGAGAGGAGCAGGAGCAGCCAGGACATGAGCTTGTTGGCGACGCCGAACATGAACTCGGGGAGGGGCAGCCTGGTGGGAGCGTTTGCGGCGTAGATGGGGGCGATGGAGATGGAGCGCTTGCACACCTGAAAGGGGGGGGTTCATCGATCCATTCAATCCCATTCTCTCCCATGGCAAAGCAAGGCAAATTTTCGAAGTAAACCGAAGAAGGGAGAAGCAGATGCAGCACTGCAGCAGGCCAGGCATCACCAGGCGCCTAAAACCCCCCAAATCGAGGAAACGATTGCAAGGGTGATGTATACTAACTAATAATTGCTCGCGCCGACGATGAGCAACGCAACCTCACCTCGCATCTGGGCGATGACGATGCCGAGCTGAAGCCACGTCGCGTGGACAGCCATCGGAGCAGGCAGTCGTCGTGCACGAACCTGATGCTTCCGCGGCAGGCGCAGGGGTGCGCAGGGGACGTTCCTCCTCTGCCGGGAGGTGGCAGATGCGGCACGCGTCCTCGTCGTCGCCTTCCGCTTCGCCGAGCAGGAGAGGGGCGATCACCGGGTCAGCCATGGTGAGACTGAGCCAGCCTTACCGTACCGTTCCCCACTCTCTCGGGGTCGGGTCTCGCCGTCTCGGGAAAGGAAGCTGCCTTGCCCTCTCTGCCTCATCATGGACTGGACTGGATAGGGAGCTGTGGCCCGTGGGCCGACTAGCAGCCTGCTGCCCCTCTCGGTCATTCTGGTTTCTTTCCCAGAATCAAATAAATTGATTGAACGTCAACAGTGAATCAATTTTCAACCAATAAATTAGAGGACCTCATCTCATCTCATATGATTGATGATGAAACCAAAACTATAAGACATTTGGTTATTTATAAATATTTTTTTACTATGTATCTAAATATAATGTATATCTAAATGTATAGACGTAAAAAATACCAAAATGTCTCATGATTTAGGACCGAAGGAGCACTAAATTGTGAAACAAAGATTACTGGACAATAATCAAAAGAGTGGTAGGTTGGAGGGGCTAGTTACTTTCTGATGCGAGGGAGATTGACTCTTTTACAGTCTTGCTTGGCGATTTTCAAATTTAACCTAACGTTAATTATTTAAAGTTTCCTAAATGTATTGTCAAGAAAAATAATTTCCAAACGGCTCGCTTTTTTCTGGAATGATTCGGATAATAATAATCATACACCGTCGTCGTGCCAACTGGAAAGCAATGAGATTGCACGCCTCTAATTATTGCTTGTTTCTGGTCAAATTAAAACACACACGTCCACTTGCGTTCGCTAGCAGCACACTACCAGAGTTTAACACATTCATATACAGTGAGGGATCAAATAGAAGCACCGCAGTATCATGAAGCAGCATAATATCATGATTCACGCACTGCAAAGCTATCAAGCCACAAGAAAAGCCCAACCAGGGAAATGTAAACAGGAGTTAACAAAGGCGCCAATTGTGGTGGCAAATTTCTTGCTGCTCCTCTGGTGTTGTGTCTCTGTACAAAAATGAACACTACACCTGCAGAGTCGTCAACATCTCATCTGTAGTATCTTCTCATCTTTTCCCCCAGCCCCAAAAAAGCATCCATCCCGAGTGGAGGGTACTGCCATACTGCTACAGCGGTTTGAACTGGTAATCCGGTATCAGGTTAGAGTATCTAATCTATGAATCTATCTCCTATAGAGCCAGCGATATGCATCACCCCAGGCTCTCCTCTCTTGGACCAACCATTATAGCCCTATTTTTCCCCCTTTTTCTGTCGCTACAGTCAGAAGGGAAGCAGAACAGCCCATGTTTCATATCATAACCGCGTAGCCTAGGCACACCGAGACAGGAAGAACTCGTAATCTGGATGGTGGTTCACAGACTCCCCACTTCCCTTTGGGACAACAGCTCTTGCCATGGCCAACGCACCCATCTTCAGCGTCCTCAGCCTCTCTTTATGAACTTCAGCAGGACTAGTTTTCGAAGAATCTTCTCTTGGTAGTTGCATCAAATCTGCACATCTCAGCTGAAACCACTGTTCTCCCTATAATAAAGAAGAGAATCCACATCAATAAGGTTATGCGTAAAAACATCCGCGTAATATGACCTCATGATCTAAAGCACAAAAAAAAAACATTGCCAGCATATATAAAACTGGAACCTGCAGACCAAGCAATCACTAGAAATAAACTTCTGCAAAGAGGCTAATTTGGTCCCATCATTATCTCCTGGATTTTTCAGTTGAATTTAACAGCTATACAGACAGTATGCTTTGTGATGCAAACATTTCCTCCTGTCCCTAAGAAAAAAATCAAGTCCAAATGGTACCTTGTCGTTGTAACTCTGGAGACCAACAACTGGTGAAACTACACGTGTATGCCCGCCATTCGTATCCAGAGAGCATTTTTGATGAACCAGCTTTCCCAGTGAATGGTAAGTAAGAAATGCCGCACGGAAATTCCCACGAGGCACACGATAAACAGGATACCAGGCAACACAGTACCTACAAATGGAACATATTGAACAACACAAGAGACAAATAACCCAAAAAAAAGGCTTAGTATTGATAACAGTACAAACTGAGGAAACACTAGTGAATAAAGCATCGAGGATCAAGAACAAACCAGGAAGCTGGATGAAGCTCACGCAATTTTGCATTTTGCAGTTTTTCAGGATCCCCAAGAATCCGGTGGTCAGAAACGTTTGCACCGCTAACAAGCTCCTTGATCCTACAAATTGCAGCCAGATATTAACACCGGAAAAGGATATAAACAACCAGAACAATAAATAGTAGCTATAACTTAAGTAAAAGTTTCTTATTGTGGCAGAAAGACCACCAAAATGGAAACAGTACATCTCATGCCCTATAGTATTATGAAAGATTCAGTAGCAGCTTATAAATCCCAGTTCTAAGCTACTCACATAGGTACAAAATAAGTTCTCTTTCTTTAGGCCATATAATTCATAAACATCCTGATCAGCTGAACCAATACAATACCAGAAAAAGAAAGCCCACATGGCCACTTGGTCATGAAAAGTTCCATTGTTCACAAGCTCACTGATAAATATGGTTTGTAACAGAATTGTTAAATTAATTGCCCTTTTCTAACAAAGAAAAATATCATAGTCCTTTTGATTTGTGAACCCAGAAGCATTTTTAGAAAGAAATGACACTAGATTGAAGAGAAAAGAAATATTGCACAAGAAACTGTTTGTGTCAGGAACATAAAAAAGAAGTGGAACCAGTGGTCAAAACTCATAATGGAGACCTGTGGACAACTTACTTTTCAAATAATGGAGGCCGAAAAGAAGGTTGCTCTGTTTCAAAGTACTCAAACATGAGTTCTCCATGATCTTCTACAACCAAAGATGACTCTGGCAAGCATGCATTACTTTCCCCAAACAGTGTATGCACCTTTTCATTCATAGGATGAAAGCTCATAGAGCTTGCAGTATTTGATGTCTTCAGTAATTCCCTCCCTTGTACACCAAAACTGTGATTCATGTTATTCCTAGACCACCCAAACAACTGAATAGCAGATAGATAAGGCACAAAGTATGCAAAGAACTCTGAACTGCTGTTGCAAGATGTTTTAGAGCTGAGATTGCTAAGCACTTTTACTTCCAATCCATAGCACCCTGGCTCTTCATACCACTCCCATATTCTCCTTAAGGAAACATTAGAGATGTCATGCTGACAAACTGAGTTGCTAACTACTTGGTCCCATGAACAAGTGCTGCTTATCATGCAAGGTATACGACCAATAACGGGAGTTGCAGAGTATATAAATGTCTCAAGATCAGAAATCGGATAACCAGCAGCAAGGAGAACATCTGCAGCAACCTGAACTTTATAGGCATCGTTTACAACCCTGAGCATCTGGGCCAGATGTGTTCTAGAGTTACAGAGCCCTTGACAGCCATGGATCCCTTCAACAGATGAAACTGTACTACGTCCAACCATTAATTCAGTTGCCGATGACTCAGACCCTGCAATATTTTAGTACAACATCATGTTAGATGCTACGACGCTTGCTGCAAGCAGTGCTAAATTCTTATCACAAGGTTTCATTATTAAGGAAAAAAAGAAATGATGCAGGATCTAAAGATGGGAGTCATACTAGGTGATGATCGCCGAGAAATAGTTTCGCTGGCATCGTCGGTTCGAACTGAATCCTGCAGTCTTCTTTTATGCATGGGAAGAGCTCCTATTGTAATATCCAATGATTCACCAGACTCGGAACTACAATTGCCCTTCAAAGACTTTGGAGTTGTCGGTTCAGAAGAGGAAATTGATCTTGTCTCACAGAGTACTGATTCTCTGCTAAGAAGAGCATTGGATAGTTCTTTGTTCAAATAAAGCTGCTGTGCTGCCTTATCAAAACCGGTAATTGCTTTTCCACAAGTTTTTTCTCTTGGACCTGTAAAATGATTGAGACTTGCTCCTAACTTCGAATCTTTAGCTGGAATTTCATATTGGGTCTCCCTGCAAACATTGCTTGGCCTCTGCACCAAATACTTGGAGTTTTTCAGTGCAATTGCATGCTGAGGGTTTATCCTGCTAACATGATTTTGTCTATGGGACCAGCTGTTACTGTTGACTTCCTTGGTCATCTGCGTTGAAGAACGGCTGATATATTTTTTATTTTGATCAAGTGTAAATGTGCATGAATGTTCTCCGTAACTCTTCCACAATGACATTTTCTTCTCTTTTCTGGCTCTCTTTCTAGATATTACAAGACAGAATTCATTGTCACTGCTTGTGTCGCTGCACAAGTGGGCTGCCTGGACTCCACATGTACCAACGCTCTTTGGGGAACAAATGACACTATCATAATCAGACTTCTCTAGCCAATTCTCATCAAATCCACTGTTAGAGCTGCAAAACTCTGTTGCTTCACATGGATCAGGTCCACGTTCATTTCCGAATAAAAGCAGAGCCTTGGTCTCATGGTTACAGTTCGCACTACTGCCAGCATAGCAAGTTTCTTGAGATGAACCTGTAAATACAGAATTTTGAGTATTGTCCAAATACCTGAAGTTACTGCTATCACATTGTCCACACAATGCAGGGCACAAAGTTGCTGATCTAGAAAGTTCCATCTCATCACAGTACGACGCACTCAAAACTGAACCACCTGAACAGCAACGGTACTCATTATCATTATCACTCTCAGGAGCCTCTTCAGAAGCTTCCTTGACAGAAGAACTGGGAGAAGTTTCCTCAAAGTGTATGTCACCAACATGCTTAGGCGAAAGTGTCGACTCTTCACGATCACCAACATCAACTGCATGGGCAGCGCCGTTGCTCACTCTGAATTTAGCTTCAGATCCATCAGTCGGCTTCCTACAGCGTTGTCTGTGCTTCTTGCTTTTCTTTTTGCTCTTCCTTCTTGATGAATGTCTTGCATTGTCACTTGGCTTGGTAAAGGTATTGACTAGGAAATCTGAATCAGAAATGCTATTGGATGTTGTGGGCTTATCTTCCAGTAGCCTTGATGAATTATCCAGCCATCTTCTGTGAGATCCATCTTGAGCATTAAGGTGCAGGAACAAAATCGATGGGGAGGATGGTGACAACGATGATGTCTCAGGGCTCTCCTCTGGAGATGTAGGGTGAGATGAAGGCTCATCATTTGTACTCTCGGTGAGTGATGGTGATTTGAAGTCGTAACAGAAATTGAAGGGAATAACTGTCACGATAATACACCTGGCGAGTTAGCGAATAGCACAGTTATTAATTAGCAAAGGACAACAGGCCGAAGAATCAGCAGAGGCAAAACATTTAAAGGACACTTTGCTAAGGGCAGCATGCCTATATATACAGCTTCCAGGTGGACGGTAAAATTCTTTGTTGCAAACGTTCTTTTCTGCAATCAGGCATAAATTAAGGGAGGAAGAAAGATAGAAACATGAGGTAAATTCAGAAAGGAGAGAAATCATGCATAAGCTGGTATATTCAACAGGTGGAATTAGAATAGAACATCTGTGTACCTCTGTTGTTGCTGCCTTGCCTCGAGGCGAGCTACTTGACGCTCCTGGAAACCGTAGCAAGCAAAGCATTAGACAGAGTAGAGTTTGCGGCTTTGCGCGCTTTGTCTCAGGGAACTAGGAAAGAGCAAGAAAAAGGGCATACAAACTGAAGGTTGAGTGGGTTCTTCCTCTCTGATGATCTCCCAAACAGGCGACGAGGCCTCCTATTTACAACAGCATCAACAGAAGTTCTAGTAGGCATTCCATGCTCAGGTGGCATTTTGCATGAATCCTGCAAGTAGGACAAAAGAAAAAAAAAATTGCACATGAACAAGTGTATGCATGCTGAAGCATGGTACTAGCTTTTGGGCACTCCAGTGAGCATCTATTCAGACACAGAAATGTCTACTAGTGGGGGACAGTAATTAGAATTTAGAATGATGAGGAAAGCAAAGGAAGGGAGGCTGAAGCAAAGTTGACCGAAACAGAGAAGACCCTCAGCAGAAGTCGAAGCGGAATTGGTGGCTGCAAGTGGACTAGGAAGACAGCATTGGAAGTTGGAGATGGCATCGCAAATTCGCGGACGTAATGCGGGAGAAAGGGATCGCAGCGGATGGATTCGGGTGGCTGTTCGGCTCATGTGGTGTGGCTTGTGGGTATGCTGGATGAGATGAAATTGAAATCCACAAACAAATGGATGGAGTATGGATGCGAGGATCACAGAAATCAGAAGCCCAGTAAATCCAATCTAAGGAATTTTGTGTAGGAGCACTGGCTGGCTCATCTTCCTACCCTAATAATAATTAATTGAAAAAATGAGCAGCAACTATCGATCTCCACAACCACCTAGATAGACGGCTTTTGAAATATAAAGCTGTGCACGCAAATTGTTTTGATATTTAGGATTAAAAAGGGATTGATCTCATTAGCTAAATCTAAATGCATATGTTCACTGTTTAGAACATGGAAAAAAGACTATACTGCCCCTCTCTCTAATCACGCCAGTGTCTCGGTTGCGTTCCCAGCCATTCCGTTCTCCTTCTTCCCATACTTCCCAGATGTGAGATTGGAACTCGGAACTCTTACCCTGGAGACGCCACGGCCAATGGAGGGCTAAGAGGCGATCTGCAGGTGGAGGTCGCAGCGCCCACAAACCCTAGCCAAACCCAAAGTTTCGCCCAGGGGGGGAGAGGAGCAGGGAGGGAAGGGAACTCACTTCAGCAGGACCGGCGAGTCGGGGACAGGGAGGAGCAGGACCGGCGGATGGCGTCGGATGAATCTGGCGGGAGGATTCCGCGCCGCGCCGCGCCTGGCCGCGCGGGGAAACTTCGCGCTCTCCGAGCCACCGCGCCAAATTTCCGCGGGCTCACGCGCCTCCGCGCCCCCTGCGAGCGCCTAGCGGGACCGCCCAAACCCTAGCGCCTGCCTGCCCGGGCGGACGGGCCGGCTGGGGCGGGGGTCGAGAGGAACCGGCCAGGGGTTGGGAGGAGGAGGCGCAGCCGGTGGCAAGCGCTGGCCGGCGGAGCTTGAGAGGTCGGGTTGTGGAGATCGGTCTCTCTTATTCGCGCGGTGGCGTGGGCGGCGGCGGCGGCAAATTCGGAGAGTCGAAAGCAAAATCCTATCCTAGGAGCAACAAGCGAATGCGTATGATCGCTCTCGTCACACTCGTGTTGTCTTGCCTCTTCCTCTCCCTCTCCCCGATCGATCAAAAGAAAACTAAAAGGAGGAAGAAGACGAAGGAGAGAGAGGGGCAGGTGAGGTGCCTCGCGTCTCCTTGTGTTGTGGTAGGTGCCGGACTGAGTATTTGGAGAGAGAAGAAAAGAGAAAAAATAAAACAAGCAAACTGTCTTTTGAATTAACTCTTTTTCTTTTTTCAAAAAAATAAAACAGATCATGTACACATGGTATTCGTATCAGGGAGAAAGATAGTGTTGCTGCTGTTGATTTGATTATAGTATACCACCAGCGATTTAACTGGCATTCATGAGTAATGAAAACTCTGGGTTTCAAAAAAAAAAAAGTAATTAATCAATCTCATAAAATAGATCTCTCTTATTTATTTATTTATTTATTTATTTATTTATGCACTGTAGCTGCCCAGCAGGCCGGCCCAGAGTGAATAACGCAGGATCAGAGAAGAGAATATACCGCACGGGCTCACCTCTCCTCCAACCCCACCACCACCAGACCAGACCCTCCCTTGCCCTTGGTTTGGATGGAGGATGATCGATGATCAAGGGGTACTTGTTGCGTGCTTCAAGCCGGTTCGGCACTCATTCCTCTAGGATCCAAATCGAATCATAATAAAAGATAATGGAAATACGAGTCTGTTCATATAACGTTTATAAAATTACGTTTTCAAATCACAATAATACGTTTCACAACCTGCAAGTCCAGCTCGCAACCAAGATTCATATCATTGATGGATCACACATCCTACCTACCTACCACACAAGGTCCAACAAACATGCATGCATGTTTGGTAGAGATTTACCAGCACCAATAAAACAAGTTCCATGCAAATACTACTGTGGAGTTCTATTATTCACCCAAGCAAACCCCAATTCCATTCCCACCTAGAGGAAGAATCCAACAACTAACAAACATCCAACGGACCAAGGCAATATCCATCTATCCAGATCCATCCAAATCCAATGTTCAAGAAACGCTGCATGAAACACACAGCATCCGCCTCTGCGTCACATATCCCATGATACAATACAACCAACCATGCAAACAAGATTCAGGGCAACACCTCAATATCAATCTATCCAGATCCAACCACGCACAAGCATACCAATACCAACAAGGAATCGACAAATGAATTCTGCCCGGGCTTTACCTGGGAATATGCAAGTATGCAATGTAAAGTCAAACGATATGCAGTCCTCTAACAACTAACAGGAAATCTGCCCATCACATACGAACCAAACCAGCAGCAGTGCAACACCATCAAACGCATCTGTCCTCCCGCCGGTATAATGCTCGCCAGTCTGCAACCTAGGGCTGTGAACCAAATGACCACACACCATCACCCCAATTACACACCGCACATACACAGATATAAGGGTATCATCACCACTCGGCTGCTCGTCACATTGATTTCTCTTCAAAAAAATATGGCTCAGGTGAACCAAAACGAGTAATTGTATCACACTACATGCCTAACTAACCCATCTGTAAGCCTTCCTTAAAATTGCCCCCATTAGTCCTCCCCAGCTTGCGCCAAGGGACTACAGCTCATTGTGTTAGCAACTGTACATATTTTTTTTCTACATACAATTCTACATTTTATACCTCTTCAAACCAAGGCTTTAGCTGCTCCAGAAGCTCCCCTTGACTCCACCCAAATAACCATAATTCACATCAACAAATCAAAACCCGTCATCGTTTGACTATCATTCTTCAGATCTGTCACGATGACAAAAACAGTTAGTCAAACAAGATAGCTTCAGACAGCATAAGATGATCATACATCAAAACTCACAGCTCAATGCAAGTAAAACATCTAATGGCAGCCCCAAGGCAAAAAAAAAAATAAGGCACTAGCCAAAAGCAAACAAGGAAAATGTGCCCGTAAAAAAAAGAGGGTGCAAAAATGGAATTATTTATCGATCAATAGTTGTAACCTTGGAACCAGTGGCAAGAGCAGCCAATAAAGCCAAAAGAAATAAATGGACTTGCTCAATGCAGTAAATATGAATATTTTGACATCCAACATTCTCTTGAACAGATAATATATTGATTTCAATAATACACATTAAAATTGCTCCTAGAGCTCGACAAATATTCCACTAGCTGAAAAGTTCAATTTGGAGAGGAAAAAGCATGATATTTTCTTCAAAATTGAAATGAGCAATGCAATACAACATTATAGCGATACTACTGAACATTTAGAATTTTAAATAGTACGACGAATTACCCAGTGAGCAGGAAATGGAAGTACTCTAGTATCAACCCGAGAAATGAACCACAAAACTCAAATAACAGTCATCTAATTCAAGAGAAAATTGGCATAGGTCAAGAGTCACAGGAGTAGGAATGTCACACAATATATATAGTTTCTAAATAGCCTCTTTCCTTTCTTTCTTTTTTGGTTATATTGTCATTGTTTTGATAGGTCAATGGCTCATATAGTTATGACTCACTTAGAAAACCAAAGCACAGATGTTGAACTTTTCATCCTCATGTTCATGAGACTAAAATCTACTTTGCAGGCCTATAAGTTAGCGCAACATGTTTTATTTTCAACAGTACCACAAGAAATTCGTCATATGGACAAATGAGATGCATTTCCTTGTGATATTTTTCATTTGACTGCAAAAGAACAGAATATTTCTACATTTACATCTAGACAAATATATTGTTCTAATTTACTTTATGGAATCGAGTTAGACAGGAAACTTAATTTAGGGGGGAAATAACTGAAAACCATGTTCCTACATGTACCACTGTGTGAATCAGCACACAACTCTATCAACAGTCTTTGGAAACACAAATAAACTAGAGTTCTTAAATATTATTATCACATATTTCACTGTCCAAAAAGAATCAAAACTAGTTTTCTCTGTTACTAAACCCAGTGTACCTAGGGGGCCTGATGTACCTGCTACCTATAACTGGCAGGCTAAGCACAATTCTAGTCTAAACAGCACAAAAGAAAAGATAGTTGAGGTTTTCATTATAGTTAGATAGATGTGATTAGCTAATTGAAATTTGGAGTGTGTGTTGCAAATTGAGCACAACAGTTAAGAAAAAAATGAACCATAGAAAAATAGCATAGGCGCCACAAGAAATGCCTTAATGTGGATAGATATCAGTTCCCAGTATTTACTACCAGAACCTCTGTTTATAACTAACGCACGTCTGAGCAAGATACAATAAGAACAGTTTGCAGTCTTGATCCATACTGGAAGCAACATCTAAGAAACTGAGAACATTTGTGTCATGTGAAACATGAGCTTACACTAAGAGAGATTAGTCTGCTGGATGCTGTTGTCAAGACTAGTTACATTGTAAAATGTCCATTCCATATACTATAGCAGATCTCATCGTTACACCCAGGCAAGTGCCATCTCCATCACAGACTAACAAAAGCCACCAACTGTTGCACTCAATTCAAATTGCCTCCAATGCCCTGAGCTTTACACGTCAAAACCTGCACAAGAGAGTTTGAGAAAAGTTCAGTTGAGTGAATATAGATGAGAGAATCTAAAGACAAATATCTAAAAGAAAGATGACTCAGAGGAAAACAGAAAAGCACACAAAGAGCAAAAGAGAAGAGTACCACAAACAAGAAGTTCTGTTTACAACTCTATCAAGAAGGCCTCCAGCAATTAAGAGAGTGGATATCAGACCTGGCTGGTAGCATCTGAGGAACATGGCCTGTCAAAAGAAAAATTGAAAAGGATTGAGAAAGCCATAAAGAAATATATAGATCATCCAACACATCCATTTTTTTCCTACAAGTCCACAAGAATAATGACAAGCACTGGAATTGAAGGGGCCTGACGGCCGGTGTATCTTTAAAAAATCATTACAAAAATTCATATGAAAGCACAGACCCCAAGAACACAACCATAATACTCTTAAGAAACCAAAGACCTGGTAGTGGTGCTCCAGACGGCAAATGATTCAGAACAGTATGTTGATGATTCATAGGGTTCATTGAAGATCTGTCAATGTTCGATCTTGAATATCCTACATGAGAATTTTAATCTGTATCAATCCAAAAGTTGATGCAAAATAATCTTAAACAGCTTATGGGAGAACATACCATCCTGCACAAATGGCCCTTCTGAGCAAGATAATGCTCTGCTGCCTGCTAACCAATTATGCTGGTCATCTGGACTGAAGTTACCAGATGCCATCCGCCATTGTTCTTCAGGTGGATAATGGCTCTGACTGTTTGGAAAGGACTGCACAGCATAAGGATTGCGGGGAGGTGGTACAGCTTGTTGGCCCATGGGATTCATGTGTGCCATACGAGAGTGGGGATGAACTGGAGGCGTTGGTGCAGATGGAAAGGCACTGAAATTCCCTTGCTGAAAAGGTACACCAGTAGGCCGAAACTGGTAATTACCATTAGAAGCTTGCGGTGCCATAAATACGTTATTGTTTCCATACTCTACCGGCATTGAAGTAACAAAATTAACCGCAGCTTGTCCATTAACTGGTCCACCAGGAATGAACGCTGCTGTATTTCCAATAGCTTGAATTGATGTATTTCCTGTCATCTGGGTCAATTGATTACCCTGCAGCACAAGTCTTTTTTATAATCTATAAACAAGAACACATCATGATATGTAAGTTAGGAAAATTATTACATTGGGCGTCATGAAGTACTCTGGAGCTGGAGGCTGATAACCCAATGATGACGAAGACGAAGGAGCAGGAGGCGTAATAGAAGGAAGAGGTGGGGCCTGGGTTGGCAGAGGTGGTGGAGCAGGCTGAGGAGGTGGTCCAGATGGCAGTGGGGGAGGTGGTGGAGGAGGTGGTGAAGCTGGAGAAAGTGGAGGTGGTGGCGGCGGCGGCGGTGTAGCAGGTGGTGGGGAAGGAGGCAAAGGAGGTGGAGTTGGTGGTGAATCTGATGGAAGCGGTGGAGGGCCATCAGGTAGAGGGGGAAGCTCATTCTGGTCAATCAATCCCTGCTCTGAACCTGGATCTTGACTAGAGTCATGTTCAATAAGGACAGCTCCATCAGTCTGTTGGTTGTTCCCTAGTATCTCTAAAGCATCTTCCATAGCAGCATCAGTAGTTACATTCTCTACTCTAATAATGTTTTCCTCAACCGATGCTGGAGCAATAGTCTCTTCAGTGTCTCGTATGGCATCACTCTCAACAGGCCGTAGAACAAATGGTGACGACCCATTATTTCGAGGGAAGTCTTCATCATCTTCAAACACTTTTGATGATAAAATTCCAGAAAGCTCAAAAGTTGCATTGCTGTGAACAGGAAAAAACACAAAGCGTACATCAATAATGTCCCATAAGTTGGATAAAGATAATACAACACGGACACACTAAAGTACTGGGAACTCTGCTTTATAAGCAAAACAAAAAATCCAAAAGATGATCAGGAAAGCAGAAAACATCCAATGTGGGAGTTACTTCATTAGTTTGAAGTGCGTCCTTACTTCCTAATAGCAAGTTCACTGAGCTTCATACTAAAGTCCGCAAACTTTGCAACATAAGGACAAGGATCATGTAAGACTAAGACTCTTAGCATAAACCATATTTTGAAGATCTTAATAGCAGGGATTAATGTAATCAAAGCATTTGACATTACCATAGCCTATTTTAGGTTCCATAATACCACAACATAACAACTGTATTCTAAGATACTGTTACAAATAAAGCCATGCATATGTGGGGTAGGTACTGGCACTGCTGTGTTTCTTGACTTCTAAACTAATGATCGAGAACATCAACTTAGTGTCATGTCAAGCTGCATCATATGTGGCAATTCCCATTCCAATATGGGACTAGCATGATTATTACTACCCAGCATATTACTAACCAAGGCAACCTGAAATGATATTTTAAGCTGTTTATTATCCAGTCAGAATATACTAATCTTATAAACAAACTTGTTAAAAGTTTAAAATATTGAGCAGATGATCACTAGAACTTACATCTCAAGCTAGAAAAATAAAAACAGTAAAATGACATATTGAACTAGTAAATGGTACATCAAGTCCCACAATACCTTCCATACTCATCAACAAGCATGTCATCCATCTCCCTAATAGGATCGTCTACAGAACGTTCAGCACGGGATGGTCGCTTCAACATTAAAGTAGTGCTAGTATCCTCATTTGGCACCTCAATGTCGCCCATGTACTTTCGGAGTATGTCTACTGGCATAATCTTTCTCTCAAGCCACAATCTTAAAACCTACAAAGCCAGGCAGCCAAATGACCCACTGTTTATAGGAAAAAGAAAAGTCAGAATCAACAAGAATGTCCAATACTTTAAGGCACTGGCGCCGGTTTTCACGAGCACCAGCTCCAGGTGGAGCAGCAGCACCCAAAAGACGAGGCAATGCCGCTTGAACAGTGGGAACATATGAGGCCCCAGCAACTCCTGAACATTTCAGAATTTAAAGAATAATTTTTTGGACAAATGATAGCTCTAAGAACAGGATTAATATAATACTTAAAAATAAATTTACCTCTGTGAGAATGAGAACACTGTGTTATGGAATCCACAAGAAAAAGGAGGTCAATTCTGCGATGCAAATTAGGCTCGCTCTCCAATTTTTGTATGAGAAGCTCGACAATCTGGAAGAGAAATAATAAGGATAGTGAAATAACAATGAAACAGTGATGCAGATGGCATGAGAGAGTGAGAGAAAGGACCTCTCCAGCAATGCCATATTTAGAGCACTCAATTGCATGGCGTGTTGCACGTCCTATACTATCTTTTGTCCTCGATAAAGTCTCTATCATTCCCTCCAAAGCATCACGAGCAATTGCTGCATCAGTACCATCAATAGGTGAACCGCTGGCCTGCCTAGATTTGGGACTCTTTCCATGACCATTGTCAAGCTCCATTGGGCTTTTCAGAATACGATGACCAGGACTCTCGGGAAAAGCAATTCTGGGTGGGGATGGAATGCGGAAAACAGGACTAGGGCTTAGTCCTGGCAGACCATATGGTGTGGAGGTAATAGCAGCATTGTCAGTCGAATACCCGTCAAATTTTGCATGAGCAGAAGCCATAAGATTCCTCCTTGCTTGGGCAGCTGCAATAAGATGTTTTATTGACTTGGCCGAGTCAGGGTTAGGTTCAGAAGAAGCTGCTTTATCAACAGAACTGGATCTGCATAAGAGAAAACCACAAACTATAAACAAAGTGTGCAGCTAAAACTGTTTGAGCACAAAAAGATAAGTATCAGAAAGAAACTTGGACAGTTCAAAACTCAAAGCAGTATACCTTTCCTCTTTCAAGTGATCTCGCTTCCCAATCCGTTCAGTTGACAAAGAGGTGCCCACCTTATGCTCAACAGACGTAGCTGGCTTAGATTTAGCCTTTGTTTCTTCTGATTTGGGCAGCAAGGAGACCTTTTCTGAGGCAGGATAGTTTCGGGAATGGGAGTTCCCAGACGTTAGGTGCAATGGTTTAGAAGAACAACTATGAAGTTTCTTCACCTCAGAAGATGCCGGCACTTTTACTTGAGCAGGGGATTTGCAATCAACCAAGTTCATTTTGTTACCAATGACAGGAGTCTCAACCGACCCTGTGGTAAATCTTCTCCCCGTTACCTGGTGTCTAGCATGCACTTTATCCTGACTCGGTGAAGAAAAAACTGGCTCATGCTTCACAGGTGACATCCTAACACTCCTTGATCTCTCTTCTCTTCCAGGGCCTGATTTTTTTCCAGAAGCATTGCCAACATGCAAAGAAAAATTTCCCCGGGTACCTGCTTTCTCAGTTGTGACTATATGTGTAGAGATAGATTTGGTGGCAGTTCTATGAAGTGGTGTTCGCTGTCCTTCATCCTCGTCATCATCAACACGACATGCTCTTCTCTTAGGTTTCACCAATTGCCTATCTACACGTGAGGTATCCTCCTTCATGCTGGAACCCTTTTTAACAGAATCAGCAACAGTTGACTGAGTTACAGAACCAGATGCTGGTTCCATGACCTCAGAATGAAGCCTAGATATAGGTGATACAACACCAACTGATCTCCGTGCCCTATCATCACTGGTACCAGTCTTAAGAATCGTGTTTTTACCTGTTTCCATAGCGGTAGATCGCTCATGTTTCATAGCATTACGCTTTTCATAATTAATGTTTAACTTCGTCTCACTCTTGGCAACTGTCTTATCTGTTTCTCCAGCCCTGTCCATAAGTCTTGGCTTCTTTGCTGGACGTGTATCAGCACTACTATCCGTCTTGTGCTGCCCGCTACCGGGCAGAGATTTTTTGTTGGAAGAAAACCCTGCAGATGATTTTCCAGTGAACTGCTTCTCAGGCTTGCCATGCACAATTTTATTATAATCCCTTTTCTCTGTATCAGTTGTCACTGATTGTTTTGTCAGGATTTTTGACTTCTTAAATTCTCTGCTCTCTTTGCCAGCACTCATGTTTAATACAACATCAGATGCAGCCTCAGCAGCAATCCTTCCAGTAGGACTACCAATACCAGCACGCGTGTTCTCCTTCCTTTCAGCATTCCTCAAAAGCTTGTTGGATTCAGATTTCTTTGGCACTTCAAGGGCACAAACCACCTCCAAGTTAGGTTCCAAAACAAAACCTTCTAGGGGACAGCTCCCTTTTTCAATTTTTACCGCTTCAGACTCCTGCACAGATGTTGGTGAATGCTCCTGTTCTATGTACATGTCAAGAGCAGACTTGGATGCAGCAGACTTCTTTGTCTTGGGATGCTTAGGATCCTGTAGTAAAGATGTTTTCTTTCGAGAAACTGCTAAAGAATGATCCCCTATTTCATGACCACCATCTTTGACATCCTCCTCAGTCCCTGAGCCTTGCCCTGAAGTATTCGAGTAATCAGTAGGGCTATCACCTTCCATTTGACCCAACCCTGGAGTCTCACCAACATCAGGTGACCTCACAGGGTCCTCTGTAGCCTTTTCACTCCGATCAGGCAATGCTCCATTTGCAGCTTCAGATGTTTTTGGCAGCTCATCATAGGCCTTGCAGATCTGCTCCACAGCATCATTAAATACTTGAACATATTTTCTTTGAACTTTAATATTTGGAGCTCTATCTAACAGATCATTCTTTGTCTTCTCAGTAAATTCCTCAAGATCTGCCAGAGGTACAAAAGCACTGCAGGATGATATTCATTCATTAGCAACCAAGTGATCATGACAAGGAAAAGGCAGATATGTAAGACAGCAGAGGCAACAACATAATATGAATTAATGCAGCCCAATGCATTCATCAAGTAATTAATAACTCCTATAACAGTAGTTCAATATCATGTATCAACATTATCGAACATTCTATGCATAAAGGATAACGTGGAAACAGCTAAAGAACACCAAGTTAAAAAAAAAATAAGTTAGCTCAGTCAAGCTAAGGTATAAAGAATGAAAAAACATTCTTGGTTTGTTACTTTAAAAAAATATAGGCCTTAGGAATGGTCCAGAGGATTTTTGGACTGGGTAACCAAAATGAGAGACTTAACTTAAAGCAACCAAGCAGGGATATTTCAAGAAGCAATTTCTAGTAATAAATGCTTTTGTGTCTCGTCCTTATAAAAAAAAGTCATGTCTGGACTGGCCAAGCAGACAGCAGCAAGCAACATTATATCCACAGTGAAGTTGTACGTGTTTTTAGAATTCAAAATAACGGGTAGATTTGGTACATATACAGAAATTAATTATCTAACCATATAAGTGAAACTAGTCAGATAAAGTAGATGTACACAACCAATTACATCTGTAATCCAATCCACCTATGAGAAAATGAAAATAGTCAGGACAGAGAACCATAAACTCAAAACTCTGCTTCAATAATTTGCATTCGTTCTATAATAAGTTCATGTATAAAAGCCATTTTGCCAAAGAAAAAGAAGATAGAAAAGATAAAAGATTATATTCTGCCAAGAACTGCAAAATACATGGTTCGCTGTCAAACCCACACGTGGCTAAGCTAGAGAATGCTTGGGAGATCCGAGGTGTGCAAAAACTGTTAATTTGATAGTTGGGACAATAAATTGCAGGGATTGGCCTCCCCATGTTGTGACGTGAACCATCTAGTTATCTAAACAAAACAACACTACTGGAGAACTGCATGCCCATTGTGACTTGTTGCATGACAAAAGGAAGACATAGGGACTGTTTGCTGAAGATTGCTATGGCTGCAGCAATGCACCTGCGTGGCACTGTTGCGAGTGCTTGATGCAGCTGCAGCAGCCACACCAAACGCAGCAATAATCCCGATCCGTAGCGAAGAGCAAACCCCGAATCCAGGCTTGCAGCATGTTAAACATGGAGTACCAAACAGAGTAGAAAAGCAAGAGGTTGGCCCTGCTACATGTTGGCTGACCAAGTTTTTGACGCTTTGTTATTACAAATGGAATAAGTAATCTAGAGTTGTATACGACGAATGGCGTGACCCGGTAGGGAATTAATTGATCAGTTGCAAGAATGGAAGTTTGCAATATATAGCGGGAAATAACGGTAAGGTACAGCTTCTGGGCAAAGAGCTTACATCTCTTCAGTGCCGTAGAAGTAGACGAAGAACTTTTTTGGCGTTGGCTTCTGCTCCCATTCCTCGGGCCTGCTGATCTGCGGAGACAGAGAATGTAGAGAGCATTAGCTGAAGCAAGGCGAGTAGACACAGAAGATATGAAGTGGGAAGGGAGTGAAATCCTAGTGTGGCAGTATGAGCAGCAGCAGTAGCAATCGAGACAAGAGGGGAGGAAGATGGAACCTTACCTTAGCTGGCCATGGCGGGTATCCCTTGATCTTGGCGAGGACAAGGTCACCTAACTGGGGTTCCCTTGTCCACTTGGGGCGCTGCTTGGCGCTACGCTTACCGCCGGGAGGCATTGGCGGCGGCGGTGGTGAAGGAGGATGCCCCTCCCCCCAGCGTCGAACCCTAACCTAACCCTAGCAGCAGAGAGGAGAACAGCTGGGGCAGGGAGAGGAGGCGGCCCGGCCCTGGACCTGCCCCTAGGGTGGGAAGCACAGGCACCCCCACAAGACAACCCTAGAGGAGGGAAGGGACGGCGGGCGGCGATGGAATCAGCGGGCGGGGGCGAATTGCGTGCTGCGTGGACACCTTCTCCGCTTCTTCGGTAGCTAATACCTGAAATCACTTGGATGGAGTGGGGCTGCCGGGGATGGGACGGGGCTTCTTCTTCTTCTGTTTGCCTGCTTCTTCTTCTTCTCCTCGCGTCTCCTCCTTCCTCTCCCTCTTCTCGGCCCTCTCCACAACGACGCGGTGCGGATGCGGGCGGCTCTCTTCTCCCTGGCCTTTCTGCTGCTGTGCGACTGCGGTCTGGGTCCCCCCTCCTCCCCGGGGCCGGGCGGGCGCTGCAGTTGCCGTGCTCAGTTCACGTGATCAAGATACCATACCCGCCGTCCGATCTGCGCCCCCAACGGATTTCATTGCTCGTGCATCCCCTTTTTTTTTCTTTTTTTGCTTGTTTCTAAAACAGTAAAGTCCACCACATGTCTTTAAACTCATAGATTGATTGTTTAAGTCTTCAAACTTATTTAATTATGTCATCTCGATCTCTAAATTTGGTTATAAATCTCATCTGCATCCAAATAGGATGATCTAAAAGTTTTATATCAAAAAATAATTTATAACTTATTTTTATATAAACTCGAATGAAGACAAAGTTTATGTTAAAATTGTAGCCCTCGACGCGATCCACAACTTTGTAGTTAAAAAGTTTTTTTTAAGTTGTTTAGTGTCCAAAAATTAAGTTGAAATTTATAATTTCAAAATCTATAAACTTATAGTATTTTAAGACCCCAAAAAACTAATTCAAAAACATTTCAACCACAAAGTTGTAGATCGTGTCGAGGACTACAATTTTAATATAAAGTTTGTCTTCATTTGAGTCCATATGAAAATATTACGAATTATTTTTCTAAAAAAAGTTTTTAGATCGCTCTGTTTTGATCTAGATGAGACTCAAAACCAAGTTAAGCGGTGTGACATGACTAAACAAGTTTGCGAACCTAAACATGTTATTTACAAGTTTGGAAACCGGTATGATATAGTCGAACAAGTTTGAGGATATAAACGGTCAATTTACGAGTTTAAAAAATAAGATGATATAGTGGTATGAGTTTAGGACCGATGATAGACTTTACTCTTTCTAAAGCATATTTTAAAAATATCTACATGTGAAAGAACATTCTAAAAAGGTTCATCTAGCTAAGGGAACATAGAGATTTGTTGGATTGTAATTACTTGTGAGCACCTAGCTATAGGCATGTTTTTCAAATAGTGAAAAGAGAGATTATAATAAATAACGACAAAAAAGAATGAAGAGCTTAGGCATAATAGAAAAAATGAAACTAGACCTCTCTGTGGAATGGAATGTATGACATTTTTAAGAAAAAACAAAATATAACACATAATAAATATGGCAACATTGTCAATGTAAGTGACAGGAGAGGATGCCTTGGAGTGTGCTACTTAGCGTGTGCTCTAAAAGGCACATTTAGATTATATAATCTAAAGTTTAGTTAATATTTTTTAGCTCT
Organism: Microstegium vimineum; assembly: GCA_022036555.1. NCBI lineage: Eukaryota > Viridiplantae > Streptophyta > Magnoliopsida > Poales > Poaceae > Microstegium > Microstegium vimineum. Next base: position 166,693 of record CM039136.1, read on the forward strand.
TGAGACTCTAGACATGAAGTCCAAAGTTTAGTCGATTTTAAAAGGTCATTAGTTCAATAGACCATAATACAAACATGATCTAAATTTTGCTTATTTCATCAATTTTACTTATGATTTTTCATCTCCCGCGTCCCCCATAGGTCACCCAACTCGCTCACAACTTTTTCCCACCGTAGCTCTAGTTCCACATCTACCCCCTTACCATCGTGGCCATAGATCGAATCCTACCACCACTACACCTGGCATCGACCTCCTATCGCAACAACCCAAGCAGATAATCGCCTAGCATCACCTCTCTGCCCACTCACACACCACCACACTAATCGCACATAGTGTCGTTGATATCTTCTCTCATGGATCCATCAAGGGCTCCACGCACCACTCATCTCCCCCTCCCCTCCTCTCATGTTCACCATGCTCAGACACCAAATTCTATTTGATGTGCCTCATTCCCACTGTCTTCTTCACCTCTAGCCGAGTTCTATATCCACCTAAGACTATTGACATACTAACCTTAGCTATCTCCCACTACCCAGTTGTTAGCGCCACCATCACCTCGCTCACGCCTGTCACCACCACTGGACTAGTGATCTCCCCTATAAATCATTCTAAGCCCAAGAAACTTGGGTAACTCCATGAACTCCAATCTTGTCGGCATTGGGAAAGAAGGCCACCATGCCATGTTTGGATTGGGGCAGGAAAAAAAAATCTAATGGGGCTTTACTCAGATAAAATAAGATGATAGACTTTGAATAGCCATATCACATCCATGTGGGGGAGAAACGAAGCTAAAATGACTTAGAGCTTGCATATCCATTGTCACATCCATGTGAGGGAGAGATGGATCAGTGAGAGAGGTAACCATGGCCATTAAGGTTACACTTCACATACATGGCATCAGTACTAAAAATTACTATCTACACCAAGACTACCTCTATTAATAAACATAATTGTTATAAATTATCTTAGGTCGTGATTGGTTCCATGGGAACTCATCCTGGCTCGTATGTCCCAGCCAGGCTGAGACCATACAAGAGGCTGTCACTTGGTAGCCAACATACAATGAGCTACCAGTCTCCTCCCTGTCTGGCCAAGACCATCCAAAGAGATCGTCATTTGGTTGGTCACATGCACCAGCAAACAATGATCTGGTGTCTGGACAAATCAAGCAACCGCATAAACGCAGAGAGTGAGGGAGCAACCGAGCAACCAGAGGGTGTCTACTGTCTAGAGAGCACACGACCCATGCGAACAAGTCCAGAAAAACGGATTTGAGGTTCATTTCTAGCAAAGCCAGGCTCAAGATGGATCTTTCATGACGTGGGCATTCAGATTTAAGATACAAACGGATTTGAGATTTCAAATTCAAATTTAACAAATATTATATTGGTAAAAATGAATGAGAAAAGACAATTCGCTGCTGCTTTCAGCTTCGGCTGCGGCCGTGCCTGCAGTTTTCGAACTGCTAGCTACTGTAGCTTGAACTGCTGCAGCCACAGCCACAGCTCCAGCCAGCTCAAGCGAACTGGCAGAAGGCTGCATCAGAATCTGCGTAAGTTCCAAACCGCTTCCTTTATCTTATAGATCCAAAATATTTACAAAAAAAAGACTACGAATGTTCTTCAGAATGCAATGCAGGACTCAAGCATCCAAATACGACCGAATTAGAGGAAAAAAAAACATAGACCACTTGTTCTGAGATTAGACGTAGGTTCATTGGCAGCACTTCCAATGTCTCCCAAAATTTCTTCCTCCCTTCCTCCATCCACACGGTGATTCTCCTTTTCGACTTATCTCAACATGATGGTGAAACATTACATAAGTCGATAACTCAATTCTGAACTTATGGTGTGCCATATCGGATGGTGCCAGTCACATCAAATTGTGTCTAGGGGTTTGTCTGCTGAATGGACTTCTCCCCACGGACAATCTGTATACAAACACAAAGGTAAAAATGAGACATAAAAAAATAACAAACAGGGAATTTAATTTAAGCACCACATGGCAATAGGTTTATGCAATCAGAAAGTTCTGTTCTAGTTTTACATGTATAAGTGAGCTATGTCAAATGCGATAAAAGAATTTACGGTCATGATTGCTATATGAACATAGAGACTAAGAAATTTTGCATACAAATTTGCCAGGTACGGAGTTTTTGTAGATAATGAGTGCATCCCCTGCCTGAAGGCCATGTGTCTTCACAAATTCACCTAACAAAGAAAATTGAAATAGTTCGATGTATCAATGCCTGGATAACAAGGAAGCTTAGGAAACATTTGAAACTGTATCCGAATTCCACACGAGGCAGACCTGCAGCTTCCAGAATATACATTCTGCTTTTGTTGTTTGGCCAAAATCTGAAATAGCAAAGCGTAAATGTCAGGAAGCATTTGAGTTTAGCGACAGTACGATGCACCAGTTTTTGCATGCTGTGGCAACTACTTTTCATGATCTTCAACTTTAAGAACATGGCGACATTTAAGAGAGAAATATATTTTTGCAACTGTTTCCTTTTTCAGATGTGGCATTTCAATTTTCAAAGATTTCATAAGGTAATCTGAGAGCATACCTATACTTAAATTTCCATATAATCGGAAGCACCATGTCATCCATCTGCAGTATCAGAGGATCCCCTTGCACCAATGGTGGAAGACCAGCCTCAGCATCCTTCTGCAGAGGGTTGAGCAGACAGTTACATTACAAAACATAGTTGACAAAGTACCCTGACTCCCCAGAATAACAGGATAGACAATATCAAGTGATAGAATATACCTTGGGAAGCACAATTCGCCCGGAATTTGCGACATCACTCTTTGTCAATTCCTTGCGCAAGATGACTTGGTACTCTCCAGAGTTGAACTTCTGAAAGTCGTGTGTCCCATGCACACAGTGACACAGGAAGGAAAATAACTTGTTAATTACGAGAGAAGTATTTGTCTAACTACTGTAGCATGACCAAGTAACTAGAATTATGTCAACCGAATTCAAATCATTTATTCTTTTTCCAATGGATTCATCAAATGCAGATTCGACATAAGCGAAGAATATGCACAATAATAATAAAAAAAGAACATGGAGTGCGTGTTAGATCATTAGATGTATCACATTACTCACGGAAGCGCAACTTTCATAGCTCTGCTTCGACTCAGGAAGAGGCGCCAACTGTGTCACGATGAACTTCGCCACTGTTTCTAGTGTCCATTTCATCACTGCTTCTAACTACTGCAGGCAAATCCTGTGTATCACGCATCAGAGCAGAAGTAAAAATGAGGAAGGGTAATGAAATCAATAAGGGAAAGTTTATCATAACCCTGAAGGTTCCTATCTATGTATACCTCTGAATTCTCAGGTTCTTTGGCAGATATAGATCCTTCCATGGGCGTCATGTGGGCACAAATATTTGGTCCAAGGGACATTGTGGTGAAAGAGTCAAACCCAAGGCTGGATGCACAACCTGCTGTTTACAAAGAATATGGGGAATTTAGCTGAGGCAGAGCAAGGATTGTGAAAGATTGGTTCTGCATCAGAGGATAAGAATCAGGACATGCTGACTGTTGCGAAGCAGTAGATTAGATGGCCCATGCTTAAATAAATGTGGATATTGGTTAATGCTACATTGCATTGCATTCTAATATGTATATAAAATAATATGACGATACAGAAATAAACTGGCACCTTACATTACATGCTTGAAGGCCAGAAGGGCATTAAAAACAAAGAAGAAGACAGAATCAAACTTACTAGTTGCAGCAATGGGTACTAAATGACTATATCTAAATATCTTTACATGGTCCCATGCATGAGAGTTTTTGTTTTCGGTCAAATTTAAGCACGGTGATGTATCTAAGTTAAGAAAGGGAAATTCGCAGTAGGGGAGTGATGGAAAGCAGGAGATGTACCTGAATCCTTATCCGGGATGTGGGTATGGCGCAGTGGTGGGGATTCTCCTCCGGGATGTGGGTATGGCGCAATGGGTGGGGATTCTCCTCCGGGATGTGGTGGGTATGGCGCAACGGGTGGGGATTATTGTCCTCATGTTGTGTAGGGTAAGTAGAGCAGGATACATTCTTGTTAAGCATGTAATGGGTCCACAGGGCATAAGACTGGGAGAGGTTGTAATGGAAGGGTGCATTGGTGGTAGCAGGGACAGGCTGTGATGAAACGGCGGAGAAGGCACTGTTGGACGCGCTCCAATCGGTGAAACCTCTTGCAGGGTGAGAGTGGGGATTGGCATTGGCATTGGCATTGTGTGTGGAGGAGGCATCAGCATCAGGTCCAGGTCCTGCAGCATAGGGTTTGGGGGTGAGCAACAAGAATTGGAATCATTTGTATGCAGAAAAACAAACAGGATTATAAGTGACAGAAGTAAGAGCTGTACTGTACATTTCAGTGGATTAGGATTAGATTCTGAATATAACTCTATTGTACCTACTACTGTAATAAATGAAATTATAGATCAGCAGCAGGAGCAGCAGCAGTGGACAGTGGTGGTGGTGGAACAGAGATTCCCCCGTGCAAAATTAAGCAGCAGTGTGTGGTGTGGTGTGTGTCCGGGATTGCAAAATTGAATATGTATTTATTCCAGGTGGCCTCCCTCCCTAATCCACATCCAAACACCCGTCGTCCATACATCCGGAAGGGAGATGGAGGAGAATGCGGAGGGGGAGAGAGAGAGAGAGAGAGAGAGAGAGAGAGAGAGAGAGAGAGAGAGACTGACCGGCGGCGGCGGCAGGCGCTCCTGCGTGGAGAGGCAGATGGAAGGGGAGGGGAAAGGGGTGCAGGCCCCCCTGGCTGGGGTTCTGCACGGCGGCGAGGAGCGCCTGGTAGTGGTACTGGTGGTGCGGGCCCCCAGCGCCGCCGTCGCCGTCGCCGTCGCCGTCGGGTCCTCCCATCTGCCCCATTACCCGTCCCCTGATTCTGGCTCGGGAAGGGCAAAGGGAGGTGGAGAAGGGGGTAATGGTGGGAACGGATGGATGGATGTGGTCGTCCGCAACCCACTCACTGAAGTCACGAGCTGCTGGCTGCTCTCTTCCTCCTCCCTCCTGGCCTCCTCCTCATCTACCCGTCCCGTCCCGTCTCGACCTGGGGTAGGGGTAGGGGTAGGGGCAGTAGTCTAGTAGCACTCTACTACTAGCAGGCAGAAGCTGCTCACACTCTCTCTCTCGAAGGAAGGAGTGAGGCTACGCAAGAAGGGGAAAGGGCCAGAGTGCCGGCAGACGCCCTCCTCCTCCCTCCTCTCTCCTCTTTCTCTGTCTGTCCACTTGACCCCCACCACCCCCACCGCACCGCACCCACCTGCAGCGCTGCCTGCCGCAGAGTGCAGCGCAGCACAGGACCGGACCGCTGGTCCTGCAATGGCTCTGCGTGCTCTGGCTACTGCTACTGCTACCCTACCGGCCTACCCCGTTCTCTTCTCTCTCTACACGCCGCACCGCACCGCACTGATAGTGGAGCCTCCTTTCCATTCCTTGCCCTTTTTTTTTCCCTCCTCCGAGACCTCGTCTCTTCGATCGGGAGAAAAGCAAAGGGAAAGCAACAACAAAATATCATGGCAGGATTTGCACCCATTATCACTATCCATTTTGTCCACGCCTTCAGTTACTGTATTTATTTATCTCTCCCTTCATTTCTTTCCCCAATTTCTATCCATTCTCAGCAGTGCCAAATCTTGATTCATAAATTAAGTATTTTATTTTTCTCATTATTGCAAGTTTTCAAACACTTTTATCTTTTTTCTAAAATATAAAATGTATATGATGCTAGTAATAAAGTGTATTCCTTTTTAAAAGATGTAATAAAGTGTATTCTGCTATCAAATCAATGAGTTGGGGTCATATTTGTTGGGCTTCTCCAATAGTTTTCACAATCTCCTCCTTCATTATACAAGACAATTTTGCTTCAGGATTTCATACTATTTTTAATTATTTTTTATTTTTCTCTCTTGTATATTTGTATTAGAAAGCCTATCACACTCTTTTTTATTTTCCATATTCTTACATGTAGACATGCATAAATTTCCGTGTGTGTTTAGGTCAATTTTCTCGAATGTGGAAAGGTAGAGAGTTGTTCGAGAGTAGTTTTTTTTCTAATTATTTTAGAAACTCTTGAAGATCCTCGCTCATACATCTAATAAAAAATAAGTCTTAAGGATTTTTTTTCTAGAAATAAAAAAATAAAAAAATGCTAAGAGTCTGTTTGAATTGAAGGATTTTTATAGCTATTCTAGAGTTTACCATTTCTGTGGAAAGGAAGTGCGTGAGTGCGTTTGGAAAAGGAAAAATATATTTCCTTTCCTCTAGAACGGGTCAAAGCCATGTACATAACAAAAGAAGACAAAGAATCCACTCACTCATAACCAAGGAAATTCTTCATCTCTCGCTCTGTAGCTCGCTAATCTACCCTATTAATTCATCATCTTTTTCTTTTCTACGTCCACACTGAAAAATGCACCCCGCTGAGAAGTCTCTCATCTGTCCACCCATAAAAATGTACCCAGAAAAATAATATCTTTAAAACGGACTGTTTAGATTGCTTGTAATATCTTCTCTCTCCTTACTCACTCAAATCCAAGGGCTAAGATTGTGTGTCAAACTCCTCAGCCCCTCCCACCTCCCACTTCGGCGCTCGGCACTCCACAGCGATGGTTCGGTTCCTCTCTCTCGCTCTTTTTTTCCTTTTTTATTTCTCTTTCCTGCGCGCGCTGCGGGTGCCAGAGGAACGACGCGGGTGCGGGGCGTAGGCGCGGTGCGTCGCGTGCGCGCGGGGGCTCGCGCGGGTAGCGGGGCGCAGCGCGCGGCTGCGGGGTCGCGTGGGAGCGTGGCAGTCCCGGTCAGGGTGGCGGCGGCGCCTGGGAGCAACCCGCTCGCCTAGATCCGGTGTGGCAGTACATGCATGGAAAACCTCTGGTATGCGGCGGCGGTGAACAAACAGAGTGTTTTGAGCCCGCAAGAACCAACCTTTAGCCGACAGTTAGTCGTGATGAGGGTTGCGGAGCAAGTCTCCGTGTAAAATTCCGGAATCACTTCACGCTAATTGCTGTGCGGAGAAGAAGGCGGGGGAAAGTCCAAAGCTTGAGGTTTATCCCTTCGGCTTTGCCTCTTTCCCAGGCGGCGACGATAGTGCTTAGCAGCATAAGGGGAGGCTGTGCCAAACCGTCTGCTTCGCACCACTGGCGTCCTCCAGGAAGGCAACAACTTTCCCTTCCAATCAGACCCAACTCATCTTGGCTGCGATGACTCGGCGATCAGAGGAAGAAGCTGGCAAATGGGAGCAGCTTCAGAAAAAATTCGATACACTCTTCAGTCACATGAGTGTCATGAGTGCTAACCAGCAAGAGATGAAGGCCCAAATGGATGTATATGCTTCGTTTATGGATGAGTACACTAGGGAACAACACAGTATTGCTCAGCAGATTCAGGCAAATGGAGACGCTATCAGTAAAGTGACCTCCGGCAAATGCAACAAGAAGAGACACAAGCTCCTCTGCCCCGATTTGACAAAGAACCTGCATTTGATGAAGCTGACCTAGAATCCTTGTTCCAGGAGCCCCTCTTTGAGAATATCTTTGCCAAGAACAAGCAACCACAAGCTCCACCACAACCCCTGAAGGCAGATCACCTCTATTCAGCCAAGCAAAACAGATCAGAGAAGGAATTTCAGCCTGGCAATCCCTCTAGAAGAGCTTTCACCACATTCCAGGCCAAGCAAAGTAGTAGAGAACCTGACCCAGACAAGGATCAAACACTTCCCAAACACATCATGCCCAAGATGAATTTCCCTGAATTCTATGGAGAGGATCCTAAAATGTGGTTGGACCAGTGTAGAGACTATTTTGATTTATACAAACTTCGAGAGGGCATGTGGATCACTACAGCTAGAGTATATTTGAAAGATAAAGCTGGCAAATGGTATCAAGCTTTCAAGCAAAAGAACACTTTTCGAAGCTGGACACATTTCTGTCATGAGGTGGAGCAAGAGTTTGGTTCAGACGATTTCAGTTCAGCAATGGATGATTTGTTAAATCTCAGACAGACCACTACTGTGGAAGAGTACACAACCAAGTTTCAACACATCCAATACAGCATTACAATGCACCAAGCAGGTTATGATGACATTTTTTTCACCAAACAATATGTGAAAGGACTGAAAAAACGATATCAAAGGAATGGTGGAAGGACAGATGCCCCATACTGTCTTAAGGGCCTCTACTTTGGCAAAAGTTCAGGAACAGATCTTAGAGAGATCCAAACCTCGATATGGCAGGCAACCATACAACACCAGACCTTATCAACCCAGAGCAGATGCTGCACCTCTTGAAAAGCCCTCTTCCTTATGGAGGGACAGACAACTGATAGATTACAGGAAAGCCCACAATCTTTGTTTCAATTGTGGAGAACAATTTGTTCCAGGCCATATGGCAGTGTGTAAACAGAGAAACAAGCCTCAAGCAAATCAATTGGTTGTTAACAACTTGGATCTAGAAAGGGAGTTGACAGATGAGACACTCAATGAGTTGGCCACTGAAGATGAACTCCAAGAACAGTTCTGCCAACTTTCTCTGAATGCTTTGACCACAAGAGAACCAGTGTCCTGTCTGAAATTCAAGGCCAAGATCAAGGACAAAACAATGCTCATCCTGTTGGACAGTGGCAGTTCACACAACTTTGTGAGCCAACACTTGGTGGATGTGGCAAATATACCTTTAGTGCCCATCAAACCCAAACAGGTCCAATTAGCCAATGGGAGTCCATTACTGCTGAATTCATGGCTAAGGATCTGCAATGGTTCTGTCAAGATCACACCCTATCAAGCAACATGATTGTGTTGGATATGCAACCCTATGATGCTATCCTAGGATATGACTGGTTGAGGGCTCACCCACAAATGACTTTTGGCTGGGACAGCAAGACAATGACCTTCAGACACCAACACACTACAATCACCCTTCAAGGTGTCCTCAATCCCCCTGTAGGCCTCAACACTATCTCAGCACCGAAAACCTTCAAATCTGCTCAAGGTAATGACATTTGGGCATTAGTGTTGTTACAGCACACCACCATCCCACAAACAGCCTCCAACACAAAACCACTCCACAACCCAGAACCCATTCACCTCCTCCTCACCCAAAACAGAGATATCTTCCAAACACCCACCTCCCTCCCACCACATAGAACCTATGATCACACTATTCCTCTTATTCCTGGAGCTGTCCCTATAAACAGCAAGCCTTACCACTACTCTCCCCATCACAAAACTGAAATTGAAAACCAAGTGCAAGAATTACTTACCTCAGGCCTCATCACACACAGTCAGAGCCCCTTTGCCTCTCCAGTTCTCCTTGTCAAAAAGAAGGATGGCTCTTGGAGAATGTGTGTGGACTACAGGAAGCTCAATGATCTTACCATCAGAAACATATTTCCCATGCCTGTGATAGAGGAAATACTAGATGAGCTAGATGGAGCCAAATTCTTTACCAAATTGGATATGAAGGCAGGTTATCATCAAGTGAGAATGCAACCCGAGGATGAGTTTAAAATAGCTTTTAAAACTCACCAAGGCCACTATCAGTACAAGGTGATGCCTTTTGGCTTAACCAATGCTCCTGCCACCTTTCAATGTCTAATGAATCAGATCTTGCAACCCCTACTTAGGAAATTTGTTTTGGTCTTCCTGGATGATATTCTTATATACAGTCCCACTCTATCTGACCATGTAACCCATTTGCAAGATGTCTTTGAGCTCTTAAGGAAGCATCAATTGTTCCTCAAAGAGAGTAAATGTTCTTTTGCCCAACCAAGTTTGGAATATGTGGGACACATCATATCGGCTCAAGGAGTGTCCACAGATCCCACCAAAATCAGGAACATGATATCTTGGCCCACACCTACATCAATGACTGAGTTGAGGGGATTCCTAGGCCTCACTGGCTACTACAGAAGATTTGTCAAACACTATGGCCTCATCACCAAGCCTCTAACATCCATCCTCAAATTGAAACAATTCAGTTGGTCTGAGGAAGCACAGATAGCTTTTGATCAAGTCAAGGACACTATGACCAAGACCCCAATCCTCACCCTCCCCAATTTTCAAGAGCACTTTACAGTGGAGACAAATGCATGCCAGAATGGTGTGGGGGCAGTGCTCAGCCAATACGGTAAACCCATTACTTATCTCAACAAGGCATTGGGAGAGAAGAATCAGACACTCTCTATATATGAGAAAGAATTCCTTGCCCTGATCATGGCAGTGGAAAGGTGGAGGCACTATTTACAAAGGACCAAATTCACCATTTTGACAGATCATAAGTCGCTGGCATACTTAAACGAGCAAAACCTCCATTCTGACCTACAGATAAAGGCCATGACCAGACTAATGGGCCTCGACTTTAAGATCATGTACAAAAAAGGTAAGGAAAATATCGTTGCAGATGCACTCTCTAGAGTAGCACATCTCTTAGCCCTGCAGGCTGTTGCTTCAGTCCAACCAGCCTGGATCCAAGAGGTACTCAACTCTTATGCCACTGATCCAGCAGCACAAGACCTACTGCAACAATTAGCTATCTCCATCCCTAACATCAGGCATAATGGCAAGGTGTGGATAGGTCACAATTCTGCCCTCCAAACCAAAATCATTGCTTCCTGTCACTCCAGTGCACTAGGAGGTCATTCTGGAACTGTTGCCACTCTTCACAAACTCAAGCCACATTTTGCTTGGAAAGGCATGAAGGCTGATGTGGAAAACTTTGTCAAACAATGTGCCATCTGTCAGAAATCAAAACACAGCAACACTCACCCTCTTGGACTGTTACAACCACTACCAATACCTGAAGGCATCTGGCAAGACCTATCCATGGACTTTGTGGAGGGTCTCCCAAAATCCCAGGGGTATAGTGTCATCTTAGTCATAGTGGATCGATTGACTAAACATGCACATTTTGTGGCTCTCAAACACCCCTATACAGCGGCTACAGTGGCTCAAGTTTTCATGGAGAAAATTGTCAAGCTACATGGGCTCCCTAAGTCTATTGTCACTGATCGAGACACAGTCTTCATGAGCAAGTTCTGGAAAGCCATTTTTCAAGTATATAAGGTTGATCTCCATTTTACCACTGCATACCACCCACAATCTGATGGCCAAACCGAAAGGGTCAACTAATGCCTCGAAATGTACCTACGGTGTTCTGTCCAAACTGAACCTCAAGCATGGAAAGCATGGCTCTCTTTAGCCGAACTATGGTACAACTCCTCCTATCATACAGCTCTGGGTTGCTCCCCATTCAAGGCTCTATATGGTCATGACCCCAACCTGGGCAGAGTACCTGACATTACACCTACTACACCAGACGATGTTCAAGATGTCGTCACAAACCGAGAACTCCATCTACAATCTCTCAAGCAGAACTTGGCCCAGGCACAGAACAGAATGAAGCAAATGGCAGACAGAAAGCGTAAGGATTTCCAATTCTCAGTGGGGGATCAGGTCCTTCTCAAATTACAACCCTACACTCAATCATCAGTGGCCAACCGCCCCTACCCCAAATTGGCTTTCAAGTACTTCGGGCCCTACCCGGTGCTCGAGCGTATTGGGTCGGTCGCCTACAAGCTCCAGCTACCAGCAAATGCCCAGATTCATAATGTGTTCCATATCTCCCAGCTGAAGCCATTCACTCCCGACTACACACCAGTCTACGACAAGCTCCCGGTCACAACCGACATTCAAGCAGCCCAAGCAACACCAAAAGCAATCCTCGCCAGGCGCCTCGCCAGGAAAGGTAATACTGCTGTTCCGCAGGTTAAGGTGGCCTGGACCGGCCTTCCCGACTCTACAACGACATGGGAGGACTACTACGTGCTGAAGGCGCGCTTTCCCGATGCGGCTGCTTGGGGCCAAGCAGCTTCTCAAGGGGGGGAAGATGTCATGGCCACGCCCGGAGAGACAAAGCAAGGCTGATGAGGACGGCGTACTTCCTATTTTACGTTTTGTTAGTAGTCTATGACCGGTGGGTCCTTCTTGTCAGTGACTGTAAGAACAGGTCATAAGACCTCTCTATCGAACAAGTGAACGATCGCAAAAATTCAGACAACAAGTTCAGAAGCCAAGGCTTGGGGTTTGCCCAGCCCGCTTCATCGTCGCAAACCCATTCTCGCCCGTGTTTCCTCTTACGCGAGCTCACGTCGGCGTCGGCGAAGGGCGTCGGCCACGGGGCATGACACAGAGTGTCAGGGAAGATGAAGGAGGCGGTGGCTCCGACGAGCTCCACCTTGATCCACTCAAGGAAGTCCCAGATGCTGAGTTGAGGCTGCGTATCGGGCCTTCATGGCGGCGCAGGGCTAACGCGACAGCGAGGCGGCGCGGGGCAGTCGTGCATCGGCGCCGCTGCTCCGTCCCTGAGGACGTGGGCCAAACGCTGCCGTCGAAGGACGCCCACACAGACCCAAACCTGACCGACCCACACCAGCCGCGGAGCCGCAACAGCATCACTGCCGACAGGACCTGATCAGTGTAATTCTGCAAATACAGTACTCTGCTCATGGATGCCTGTTGGAAATATTCTTGTTTTTTCACTGGTGTGAGCTTGGATTGGCACAAGTACACATTTTTATGTTGTCTCTTTTGTGCTTGCATAAACATGACTACAGTTCAGCAGCTGATGTTATATTTAAGATAGTTATTGTACATTTCATTTAACCGTTATAAATGCGATTCTTTTATTGCTCAGCTTGCAGTGCCACTGCCACATTTCTTTGATCGATTTCTTGTCAGGTACAGCACCATCAGTTCAGGATGCAATATGATACTCCCTTCATTCCAAATTGTAAGTCATTCCAAGAATCTTGAAGAGTCAAAGTTTATAAAGTTTGACCAAATTTATATAATATGATAATAACATATTTGATATCAACTAAGTATCATTAGATTCTTTATTAGTTATATTTTCATACTATATCTATTTGATGTCATAAAACTTTATGTTTCTCTTTATAATCATTGGTCAAATTTAAAATGCTTTGACTCTCCAAGATTTTTGAAATGACTTACAATTTAGAATGGAAGGAGTATATGTTTGGGAGGAAAAAAAAATATGTATGCAAAGCATTTGCCTCATATCCTATAGTCTGAGCAGGTTTGCTTCATGACCCAATGCATATCTGCAGTGGTTACTTAAACAACATTATAAGGGGGCACTAATGAATTAGAGGGGCCACACTAATCATGAAGCAATTTAGCCATGCATTACTGTAGTTTGTTCTTAGAGGTGCTACACATATTTGATATGATGCAACTTTGAAATTTTATTTTAAGCAACCATAATCCCCTGTGCACCAGGAGTCCCTTGATTATATATTTATATCCGCTTGTAGTTTGTTGTTTGCGCAGAAACAAACGTGGCAACTTAGGTTGTGAATGGAAAGCACAGATAAATAATGATTTCTTAACAAAGTTGGATTTAGACAGAAGAATGATGTAAGAACAAAGGGACTTCGAGGGAGAGGGAGTTCTTTCTCAGCTTGTCGTTATCATGAAATCTTCTTTTGGTTTCATTTACATCATGATTTGTCACTGTAGATTTTTCTTCTTGTTTTAAAAAGTTTCAACCCCACGAGCATAGGCTTGGTTATGCTCTTAGAAAATACTTTTGAGGTCATTTAGGGTCTAGCGTTCTCAGAAAATACCCTTCTTCATGAAGATGGTCATACACTTAGAGATGTGGGCTACTTGAATCTACAAATATTCATCTCACATATTTTCCTTTCACAGTTAGAATTTGTGTGTATCTGAAAAAAATGGACCGTAGCGTAAGCGCAGACAATATACTATACTGATAGAGTATATAGCCATTGCAGGTCCAAAAGGTCAGTCAAATGTTTGGGATGTCTGAACATCATCTGAAGCAAGAAGACAACATTGGATTGGTAGCAATAGCTAGAATTGAGAATTTATGTTTTATACCTAGATTAGTGTCCTTAATGTATTTTTTGTTAAATTTAGTTGTATAATACACATTCTCTGATTGGCATATCGACAAGACAAGTTTCTATAATATACTGAAAATGATGCAATAAATTGGAATATCTCTTAATTGTCTTGTTATACTCTATTATGTGACTAAGTAACACCGTAGTTTAGTTATTTTCCTATGCATCCTTAAAATAAAGCCGTTGCGTTAGCACGGACACTATACTAATCACGGTTGTTGTGCGTGCTTGCTTTATTCCTATCTTGCTCCCTCCCACCATGAAACAATCACATGTCTATTAATTATATTAAATTATTACTAATCTTTCCTTTACACTTTGCAAAAAAAAAATTGAACATATGTTTATTTGTTAATTAAAATTTGATGTTGTAATTACATATATTAGAATAATAAAACAAGCATTCATCTCTTTTAATCATACGTCATGTTCTAGAAATCCTATGTTATAATTCCTACATTCCAAACATCCATATCTATATGTTTTCTCTGTTCTCCCACAACACCTACACTGTGTTACTCTGTTTTCTTCCTTTCATTTGTTTGCATTCCTTCGTTCCAAACAGATCCTAAAGTATTCTACCCATGTCACCTAAACCGGAATGAAGGATAATATATTATAAAAATTATTATCATTATTATTATACATTTTACAAGTATGTTTGTATTATAAATCTACACTTGGTAGCTAATTATTTACAAACTAAATTATACAAAAGCTATTGATGCCTTAGGTTTTTAAGGTTTGACAAAATTGTGTCATAAATAATATGCTTTTTTGATCCGATGGGGCATTTTTAGATATAAAGTAGACTTTTGCTTTCCTATAGTAGTCAATCTTGAAATAACAAAATGCATCCACCATGGCATTACAAGTCGATGTATCGTGAAATATAGATAATAAATAAACTATCAAAATATCTTTCATATAAGTATTTTTTTTATTAAAAGAAAAGCGTCCTAACATTATCTAAACTAGCTAGTACCCTCTAGTAAACGTAGAGCTAAAATTGAGATAGTGAAATCATCCATAAGATTATAACAAGGTTATGACTCTACGACTCTGGCTTTTAAATGCTTCATAGAGTAGCTTTTTATTTGAATAGAGATACAAGGAATATTTTCTGGGGTTACCAAATTTCTTTTTCCAAGGGGTCTTTGCTACGGTACTCCGGAATGAATATGAATCGTCTATTTATTTCGATCCAACGGTTACGATCATTTATTACCTCCTAAAAGGTAATAGTATTTATTGAATTTTTACGTTCTACTTCATCAGTGGCTCCAAGTTCACTTGAACACGACCACTCCGTCTACGGCTTTGATGAACTTCGACACGGTTGGTGGCGCGGAATAAGCGGGCTGCTGCCCGTACTCCTGCTCGTGCTCCACGGTGAGGTCACTGGACGAGTTCCGTGATCCCTCGCCGCCGCTGTCGTCGACGGCGTCATCGGACATGGACAGATTCAAGTCGAGGGGAAGCTGCTCCCGTGCCGAGTGTTTATTATACGTGCCTTTGTGCCCCGGTCTCCGTCGTCAAGCTGCTGCTCCGCCCTGCGCTTCTTCCCGCCGGTGATCATCCCGCCGTGCTCCAGCAGGTTCCATGGCAGGTCGGCTTCTTGCGAGCTCCTCATCACGTGATCCGGCAACGGCGGCGGCGACCACTGCGACATCACGACGAAGATGTTGGTGCCGAGGGCGACGTCACGGCCGTGCGAGTCCGACAGCCGGCCCGACTCGACCGCACGCACCATGGACCCGAGCACGACGCTGTCGGCGTGGTCGACGCCATCCAGCACGACGACGCGGAACGGGTTCGCCCGTATCGTCTCCGCCATGCGGTCCAGCGCCGTCTGGCCACGACACGACACGGCAGACTCGCCGCCGTCGTCGCCGGCTTGCGGGTAGCCGAGGCGCACGGTGACGGACCCCGTGCCGTGTTTTATTTTTTGGTTTTTTATTTATTAATTTATTTAGTAAACTATTAAGTTTAGAAAAATCAACGGTCTAGATTTGATTTAAGATATTATCTCCTGGAAGGTAACCAGAGTATCTGAGCATTGACCTTTCCAAAGATATTACACTAGGAGAATTAAATGTTTTGATAATAGTTTGTGAAATCCTGATTTGCAGCTACTGTATTGTTTGTTTGCTGCTGATGCTAATGTATAACTAGGCAACGGTGCTAGTGCTACTAGCCTACTATTAGTACCTAAACCATGTTAGATTGAGGTACTCAGATTGGTCTGCATTTGCAACTAATCAGTTAAGACTAATGTAAAATGCAAACAGCACAAATTCAAAGAGATTGCAAAGCCACAGCAGCAGAGCAACTCCCTTTGCCCTTCAAGTAATCCACTCAGAAACAAAGCAACATGAGCCATGACCTTGAATCTAGGTAGGGGCTGGAGCAATGAAGCTACAACACCCATGGTCTGGAGCAGGGATATACAGATACAATTAGCCAACAAGCGATGAATATAATATAGAAATCCAGAAAAGAATAAAGCATTCAGTACATGTGTTGGCTGGATATGGAAGCAGACAGAACTGCATCGCAAAATAGTTCATTCATGGAGCAACATTAGCTAGCAGGGTTTCTGAATTCATTTCATTCTTCAGAAAATGGATAGTGTCACTGACTGCAAGGTACTGAAATCAACACGCCACCTTCAGAGTTCACTACACTACACTACACTAGCCATGCCATGCTACAACTAAAAATTCATCCGACCCCCTTCCCTCTCGCCTAGCCTAGCCTAGCCTAGCCTGCAACAAGTGGTATTCTAGGAAGACACATCTGCCAGGCATGTACAGAAAAAAAATGGCCTCTCCCATCTAGATGTCATCATCCAACTCTTTCTTCTCATCATCATCATCATCATCATCTTCTTCCTGGTCGCCGGGTTCATCCTCATCCTCGTCAAGAGCCTTGCGCCTGATGCGCTTCTTTGTTGGCTGATCCACCTCCTCGCCCCCATCTTTGTCTTTCTTCGTGCTGACATTGTTCTCCTGCATCACAAGTCCCCGAACACCGAATCAGAGAAATATACTCCTACGCTACCCCAGATTAAAGCAATGGGGGGGGGGGGGGGGGGGGGGGAGGGGGGGGGGGAGGGGAGCAGAATGCAGAGAAGAGAAGAGGGGAAAACTTTGACTTACACCACTGCCTTCGCCATTCTCAGCTTGAGCCTTGAGCTCCGCGGCCTTTTCAACGTAAGGCTTCTTGTCCTGATTGATCCAGGGAAAAAAGAAGAACAGAGCATGAATTGAATGATGAGCAAGAGGAAGAAATTCAGATCCAAAACAGAGAAGAGAAACAGAGCTGCAGGACTGACTTGGTCTGTCATGGATTTCCACTTCTCCCCTCCTTCCTTTGCAACCTTCAATCAACAGGCAGATAGATTGATTTTGACTCCGTCAGATTCCCAGTGGATAAGATTAGCAGAGCAACAACTGAAATAAAGAAAGAAGAAAAACGGAATGCAGGGCGTAAGCTCATACGGTGGCGACACTCTTGTTGTCAGGATGGGCGGCCTTGTACTCCTTCCTGAAGTCGTCCCTGAAGAAAAGAAAAAAACATGGGATTGTCATCCTCGACAGCTACTCCTAACTCTAGCAAGACTGCAAGAGGGAGGGAAAAAGAAAGGACGTTGCATTGCATTGCATTGCATACATGAAGAGGAAGAAGGCGGTGGGCGTGCGCTTGCGCTTGCCATCCTTATTTCCCTTGGCGGAGGAGGACTTCTTGCGGTTGTCGGCGACCTCGACGGTCTTCTCGACGACCTGCGCCTCGAGCGTCATCCTGATCTGCTTGTCGAGGCTGCAGCTGTGCATGTCGATGAGGACGACGGGGACATCCTTGTTGCACGCCTCGCTGCATGGGATGGGATGGGATGGGATGGGATGGGATGGGATGGGATGAAATGGATGGAGGAGAAAGTTGATGAAGAGGAAAGGCCAATGCAGTGCAGCCAGGTGGAAGTTACCAACCATCTGGTGAAGGCGCTCCCGTCCCTGGAGCGCTTCAGGACGGTGGCCTCCACGCGCTTCCTGCTGCGCGCGGCGTTGCCGCTGGACTTGCCACCTCCCGCCATGGATGGATGCTCAACTTGCTTGGGGACTTGGTGGCTTTTACTTGGGGCGGCGATTGCTGAAATGCTGATTGCTGTGCGGGCAGGGAGAGGAGATCGGAGTATTAAAGGCGGAGGCGCAAAGGATTCGGCGGGCGGGAGGGGAGGAAATGGGCGGGGCGGGGCGCGGGCGCGGGCGCTTTGGTGGGCAGGCCGAAATCACCGTGAATTGCAGGCGGCTGGCGGGGGGAAAGCGGAAAGAGAAAGCCCCCAAAAGCAAATTGCCAATTCCAAACTCCAAAATGGGAATTGGAAATCCACAGCAGCGCTTGGCGGCAAATAATCCGGGAAAGCCCAGATCGGACGGTCCAGACGAGAGGAGGCTGCTTCTTCGTGTTGGCGCCAACCAAAGTTGCCCCGTCCCGCTCTTCCCTCCCTACTGTACTAGGGTTGGTATTTCATTTCGTTTGCTCCCTCTCCCTCCCAGTCCCAGATCCAAAACATGTCTCCCTCCCGCTGCTCCAACTAGTCTCTCTCTCTCTCTCTCTCTCGGACAGGACTTGCCTTGTCGTCAGGCACGACACGACGACCTGTCCTGTTCACTCTGCTTGCTTATTCGTAGTAGATATACGGAGTACAATCGTAGGAGTACTCCTAACTAAATCCTTCAGTAATGCAAAACCTCCTTTCTTAATTATTGTTTACTCCATCTGTTCCAAAAGATCTTTGAATCTAGATTAAAATAAATTTATTTGAAAATATTATAAATATTGCATGTATTTTTCGATAAATCAAATCAAACTTGTTCTTTACTCATATTATTTACAAGTTCTCCCCTCATTGGTTTGCAGCAGGAGACATGGCACAATCCAATTCAACACTCTGCCAGTTTTTTCTTCTTCTTTTGCTTGCACTTACTTATAGTAATCCATCACCGCTACAATTTTGTGTATCTACACCTCTACAGTAAATTATTGTTAAGATACCCTGACCTTTATATAAACTAATTATAAAAATTTGCAATGTATTTTAAATGTTTGTATCACCTCATAAAAAACACTTGAAAAATCACCTTATATGTATACAGAATTAAAAAACATATATGTACAAACCCTACTAGTAAGTGGTACATTGGGCCAACCAAAAATTAGTTTCACAAAAAAAAATTGAACAAAACAACTCAGCTTAGGCCTTATTTAGATGTTGTTGGATTTTATCTCAATCTATATGGTTGGCGTGGATTAGGATGTGATTTTACTTTAATCCACCCAACACATGTAGATTGATGTCAATCTAAGCACATCCAGACAAGCCCTTAGAAATAGAAATTTGAACCTCTCCTTTCTTGTATATTTGTTTGTGTCTATCATACACATTTTTTTGAAGGCAGCCTATCATACACATCGGCACATTGCGCAATTAGTTGTTCTGTTCCAACCATTTGGGTAGAAAATGGAACAGAACAGGATGAGGCCATGCAATGCCCCTGCCATTGCCCACCAAACAAGGTTGTGTGCGGAGGATACTGCTGCAGACATGGCAGAATCGATCATGCAGCAGCCATGAGATGCATGAGCATGACCGTTGTTGAATGAGTAGTTGGAGCACACCGTACCCATGGCCATCGATCTGCAACACTTGAGCGCGCGCTAGCTAGCTAATCCCGATCCGATCCATATATACACCCCCACAGTGTTGCCGATCGATCGAGAGAGAGACGTTACTACATTTCTACTGTAGTAGCTAGCTAGCTAGCTTGCAGGTCGAACCATGGCTTGCTCTCCCAGCCGGCTTGCCTCGGCCTCGCTGCTGCTCCTCCTCGTCGTCTTCCTCCTAGCCGCCGTCGGAGCACGTGCTTCTGCCGAGGCGGAGATGAGTGCGAAGACCATCGCGGCGGCAGCAGTGGCGGCTGCTGCCTGGAGGAAGGACGATGTCGTCACAACCAGCAGCAGCAGCGGTGGATCATCCTCGCCGTCGTCGTCGCCGTCTCCAGCAGCGGGGGGAGGAGGAGGAGCAGAGAAGAGGGAGAGCAAGGACGACAACGGGAACAAAGAGAAGGAGAAGGAGAAGCCCAAGGGCGGTGGCGCGACGTCGACGAAGAAGCCGTCGCCGCCGGCCAAGTGCGTGACGAGCAAGGACTGCCACCTCAAGCGGCTGGTGTGCGCCAAGAAGTGCACCATGTCCGCACACAAGAAGTGCGCCGCCAAGTGTTCCCATTCCTGCAACGCCATCCCCATCTGCAACTGAACCTGAACCTGAACCTGAACCTGAACGCACCCCTGATTATATTTGCACTGCATGCACTGTCCAATTACATTCACAAATTAATACTCTTAAGTTGTTGAGCCAAGACGCATGCACGATGCCGATCGAATAAGCTTCCTTTACTTCCTTTTGGCACTGGAGTTATAGAGTAGAGACAGAGTAGTTAGCTAAGTAGCCAGGATCGAGTCTTCCCTTTCCTGTTGACTGTCATGCTTCAATTCCTTCCTTCCTGCCTCGCTCCCTTATGTCGGTCAGAAATGTTTGCTTGCTGCTTTCCTTGTCTTTTGTCACTGCTGGATTGTTTCTGTTTAAAAATCATGCAAGTAAGTTTGCTCATTTCCAATCTGGATGATTACCGGCCGCGCGCTGGTGCCTCCATCCAATTTCATACGCACACTCCTGCTTTCTGAAACTGAGAGCATGCGCGCCAACACACATGCAGTGCAACCATTTCCAGTTACCCACGTTTATTATGACGATTCATTGTAGGCACGACCTATAAATCAAATGGCCTCTTTTGGTTGGGCTTTTAAACCTGCTTTTGCTTTTGCAAAAGCCAAAAGCCAACCAAAGGGTTTAAAACCCATCACCATCTCATATTTACAGGTAGTCACGTCAGGGACGCAAGCAAGCACTCGATCGTATTTAGCTGATAACCAGTCCATAGCCATAACCACCTTAGTTACTTGCCGTTGTACCACCTCCGTCCACCCGTGATTCATATATAAATTAAGTACAGATAACACACCATCAAGTTTCACCTCCACCTCTAGCCCTACTCGTATTTGGAAGATAATGCTTCATGGCCCCTGTGTCAGTCTTCGCAACTCGCTCTCCTCATCCAGTGTCTCCATCAGATGCGGGGGCGCATACTGCGCGCTCCCCTGATGCTCCTCCGAGTCCTGGCAGAATGACAGGACCATAGTGTCGATCGACATCTCCACCACTGCAAAGAAAAGCTTCGCAACTATATAACCCAGCGCCCACGACAACTGCAAAGAAGAAGAAGAAGAATGTTGCGCGTTCATCACTCATCAGCTTCCTCATCCAAATTGCACCAAGATACAGGAACTCAACCATATATATGCTGCAAAGCTTGATGATCACTTACCAGCACGGGGACTAGTGGCGATGATATCTTGTTATGCCCAGATCTGTACTTGTGCTTATCTAACATAAGGAAGGCAAACAGTGCACACAGCAGGCTAACACAAAGCTTGCCCAACAAAAGAATCACATCCCCAATTACATTCACTTTCCCAATACGCAATATGTTGTTCATGATTAACTCAGTTGCTACCACAGAAGCCTTGCAAAATCCTTTCCCTGTAATGGCAATCTGTAGTACAAAATCCCAAAATATATTTAGCAACCTATTCTATTGGGGTCAGAATAACAAGTATTTTTCATCATACTGCTACAAATGCACGCTAAACTAATTGGTAGGAAACTTAGAGAAATTAGCGTGCATATAATGCCTTCTAATCAGAAATCTAGCTATAGACAGAGAATGTTGATACCTACCATGACATAAGCATTTCGATTCACTGATTTCAGGGTCCAATCAATGCAGCCTAAGCAGCACTGAGATGAGGATGATACTGTCTTCCCAAATCTGCTTTCACGGGCAGAATCAACAAATTTCAGCCTGCGGCGTAGTGACTCGAGTATGAATCGCACCCACTCTACGATGGACACAATCATCGAGCCCAGAGCCACAGATCCCAGGCTATAGCGCAATAAGCGCTTCAGGGAAGATACCACAGTATGGAAAGGGATATCATGCTGCATCACAAATGTGACACCAAGCATCAGTCAAATGAAGATAGCACCCCTCTAGAAAAGCCATAGAGATGAAAATCCTCAGAAAAGTGAGATCTATTTCGTAGTTGCAATTCTTTACCAGAGTTAGATTTCTGAGATGCTTACCGATATTTCACCACGTGCCCAGTAGTACGAAGCAACTGATCCAGCAATTATAGTCGAAGAACACCCGATGAAAAATTGTGTTGCCCAGTAACAGCCAAAAAGATGGAAAAGAATGGCGATGCCAATATGTGGGGTGTAATGGATACTGTAGCCACAACAGCTGTCACAATTTACTTTGCCAAGTTTGAGATCATAGGAACAGCAATCTGTATTACAATCATTTCGTATAACTTGGCCAGCGCTGAAAAGATGAAGTGTTGCTGAAAACCAGAACATGTAAAATATAGCGAGGATGAAGTATGGCACAACTGGAAAAATAATAAGTGCCTGGACTTCACCAATGACCTTTGCAGCAACCTAAATCAAGTTAACTCAGATAAGTGCTCTAAAAATACAAGGGAAGAGAAAATCAGAAAAACTTTATAAATGATGCCATATGAACAGTTTGACACATTTTCATGCTATCATCTATGCATTAATGCATATGTTAGTTGTAGCCCCCAGTAAAATATTATTTAATAAAATGGTACACATGTGAAACCAATAGATTCAGCACTGTATACCTTCAGAACAGATGTTGCTATCATAATGCGCCGAGCAATAGCTATTGAAGTCAAGAAAGCAAGTATCATTATCACTGTCATCAAGACCGAAACAGCATGAAGGTGATTTATCTCCTGATTAAAGATGAATGATGAGATAATGAACAGCTTAACAGGACATTGCTCAAAATGGCACAACATGAGACAGAAAACGTACCCGTCCACCTATGCTAACATAAGGATCACTTTCACCAATTACAACAGTCAAAGGATCATGGCCAATCCAACCAGCTGAGTACATAAAGTAGTTAGAAGATGTGACATCATGTATAAAGATTAAGTGTGTGAAACAATAACAGTCATATTATGATACTTATAACAGTCATATTATGATACTTAGTGTGTCTATAGTGAGAAGTATCCCACCCTTTATATAGAAGAACATTGTAACAGATATCACAAGAGCATTGAAGACCACCACTGTTATCCAAGACATCCCAGTAACAAAAAAGCGAATCATGAGTAACCAGATCACAGATAAGAATAGAGGGAGTAGTCCCCCACAAAGGATTAACACTGGCCAGGACTTCCCAATATCTGCGACATATCTCTGCAAAAAAAGTGGAAAATGTCACTTTTAAAAAGGAGATATAGTTTTGAGTCACTAGTAGAGGATTGCTTTTACGAGACGGTGCGTTTTCTTGAATGGAGGCGGGCACTTTTTTTGCTCGCCTCCATTGTTGGCTGTCAGACCATCGCCTGGTCGACGCCCAAACGCCCGCCTCCGTTAATGATTAATGGAGGCAAACTTTGTAATTTGTCCGCCTCCATTAATCATCTATTAACGGAGGCGGGCATTATAATGTGCCCGCCTCCATTAACCGATTAACGGAGGCGGTCGCATTAAGATGCCCGCCTCCATTAATAGATGATTAATAGAGGCGGTCGTATTAAGATGCCTCGCCTCCGTTAATGATTAATGGAGGCGGTCATATTAAGATGCCCGTCTCCATTAATAGATTTCATGTATTCGGGAGTCTGCAAGCCCAGCCAAAGCCCATTCTAACGGGCTCATATATAACCGAGAGTTAGGGTTTCTCCTCTCTCAGACGCGCAACCGCGCACTCCATCCTCTCCCAGCCGCGCACCCTCTCCTCTCTCTTTTCCTCCTCTCCTCCTTCCACGAGTCCACGACGCTGCCTCTCCCTCTTCCTCTCCACTACAGCTCCCTCTCCCACGACGGCGCCACGGCGGCGGGCTCCCTCTCCCACCACGACGCAGCTCCACCACGGCGCGACGACGGCGGGCTCCCTCTCCCACCACGGCACGGCTCTCACCACGTCGCGGCTCCACCATGGCGTGACGAGCTCCCTCTCCCACCATGGCGCGACGCCCCAGAAGGCGGATCTACGAGCACGCCCCCCCCCCTCCCTCTTCCCCATGTGGCGGTGCCCGAGCCCGAGCCCGAGCCGGCCCCGGCGTGGATCCGGCCTCCAACCTGCTACCAGCAGCGGCGGGGTCACAGATCCAGCCACCATCGAGCGGGTCCGCCCGGCGGCGGCGGCGGGGGCATGGATCCGCCCATGAGCAACGGCAGCGCGGGGCATGAGGATGCGGCGGCGCTGTGGTTGCGCGGAGCAGGCGAGCTCGCCGACGGGCTCCAAAACGGGCTCGCCGACGGGCTCTGGGCTTTTTTTTATTTTTTTAATCCATTAATGGAGGCGGGCAGGTTATGGCGCCCGCCTCCATTAATACAATTAACGGAGGCGGGCGGGGTGACCGTCTGATTAACCGAGGCCTTCCATTGGAGGCGGTCGTGTTTGCCCGCCTCTATTAAGCAAAAACGACCGCCTCCATTAAGCTTTGTGTACTAGTGAGTCCAGATAATTTACAAGCAGGCAGTCCGGTTGATATCTAATAAATAGCAGTTTTATTTTGCATATTCATCGCACATGTCTGCTACCAGCTCTTTGTTTTGCATGATTCATAGAATCATTCGTGTAACTTATAGGGAAAAAACATGCCCCTCCTTATCAAAACAGTTTTTTTAACTTCTATTAAACCTGTTGCAAACATATGAAAAGGAGCCGCATTTTGTTTGTTGCTAAATTCTTGATACAAATAAAGTAAATTGACAGAGTGCAAGTAGTTTCAGGAGCATCACAAACCTTCATGACGGCAGATTTGCTGTTGATCGCATCATGAATTGTTTTGTCTATTAGCATGTTCTCATCGATACTGACGCCACCCATGTCCTTCCAATGCTTCAAAGAGGCATTGGATGCCCGTGCAATAAACTGGCAGCTCCAATAGACTGAAGTGACAGAGAGATCAACAGTAGTAACCAGAGGTGTTATTCTTAAAAGTTGGTACGATACTGCTAGACATCGAAGACCTGATATTCATGTGAGACTTTACCATTTACACTTGGAAATATGACAGGGTAACAAGGACCCTGCAGCTGAAGGGAACTATTCCTCATGTCTGGTGTGAGGTACTCGAAGTAATCGTAGTCCCTGTCAATCCAATCATCGAGAGAGAGGCGTATGTCACCTTCTGGATAATCGCAAACAAAATTCAAGCCATCTTCGGCAGGAAGTGGGCATTCCATGAGGCAGATGGCTTTAGCGTCAGGTAGCTCGATGCGACTGGTTTTGAGGCCACTTTGGTAGACCTGGTTGGGGTTCACCCAATAGCGAACATCCAACTCACGCAAATCAGGATCGCCATGCCTGCTCCCACATACGTTCCCTTTGTAGTCCAGTCCGTATGTCAGCCTGCACAATCAGAGAGGAACAAATCATCATATTCATATATAGGTAGTTATTATCCGGATGATGAGAGTATGTCGATCCGGTGAGGAATAGGAGTCTGCTTAAGAGAAGCGATGTTAAAACTGAGGACGGCAAGGGCTCACAAGAGATTTTTCAGTCTTCACTACTAGTCTGAATGGGGACCTCAGATTCAAGCGGCAGTGACAGTAAGAGGTTCCAGTATTCCAGTGGGGACAGCGATAGAAGTGGTGAATGCAGGAAGTAAATCCGATAAGGTGGAGCACTGAGGTAAAGGAGAGGACGACACGTAAGATTGATCACTGGACCTGAATGGCAGTTACTTCTCTGTTGGTGGTTGGTTGCTGGTAGCTGGCGATTGGCGTAGCAGAAGCAAAAGTTGGCAACAATATGAAATGAAATCCATGATATGGAACTGTCACCACGAAAAACGTAGGCTTTCCCTTTCTTTTGTGGTTGGAACTTGAGGTCATTCCAGTGCAAGAACAACCAACCATGACACGACTTAAGCTGTTTTTCAGGTGCGTAATTAGCCTCAGCTGCAGATTGCGTGGATGGACTTTCTTTCTTTCTTTTTTACTGGATGCAGTACGAACGAAGCAGCTGCAGATTCCACTAATGTGTACTACTACTTAATATAGTTGTCTAATTAGTGAGACTAACTAGGGTAGAACAACCGGGAATACCAGTGTCAATCAAGGAGTTAAATTTGAAGAAGAAAAAGGAAGAGGAAACAGCAGGAAAATGGGGGTGGAAATGCAGGAAAGTGGAGGAGGCGGAAATTAAAGAGGAAGAGGTGACATTGATGGACTATCTTGCCTCTGTAGCCGCCCTCCAAAGCAGGCAAGTCGAAATGCAAGATAGCGAATGCTGGTGGATATTCGATAGATTTCAGCGGGCAGGGGTAGGGGAAATTTAATGTCTGGGTGGGTTTAGCTTTGGTTGGTGCTGATGGTTTCATGTGGTAGAATAGCGAGCGCTTAGCTAGCGGACAAGGAAATGAACAGATCTAAGTAGTACTCAATCAACACAGCGAGCGAATGGGGGAAGAAAGAAGGGCAGGCCGCAGGGGAGATGAAGGTGAGTGTGAAGAGTACCGTACCTGAGTGGGTTGCCCTGGTTGAATCCGAAGCTGGAGTTGACAATCATGGCGACCCAGAAGGCGGCGAAGAGGACGAGGAAGGGCCAGTCCCGGCACTTGCGGTCATGGCGAATGACGCCTCCTCCGGGTCCGGGGTCTTGCTCGTCGTCACCGGCGGCGGATGGGTAGCGGCCAATAATGGCGCCTAGAGGACCTCCTCCCAATACCATTCTGGCTCTACTCCGGCCTACGGCCTCCTCGACGCAGGAGCAGCAGCTGGCGCTTTTGGTGTCGGTGTCGGTGTCGGTGGTGGTGAGGTACCGTGCTGCTGCTCAGTTCAGTTGCAAGCTCTTTGGGAGGGAGAGGGGAAAGGGGTTGAGATCGTTCGCTTCGACCTGTGCTGTGTGAACCGTGAACGTGTCCGGACTCCAATTGCCCTCACTTCACTTGTTTTTCTCTTCTTTTTCCCTCCCGCCGGCGCCGGGGTTTGAGGCTAACGGTGGTGAGAAAGTTGACCAACATTATTTGTGCTAGTCAACTCATTAATGACCTCCGCTCGGCGTCGGCTGCACCAGCGCCCGTACGTCCTGTGTACCTGTACCCCACGCAGGGAGCAAAGTGTGCACGCTCTACACACTAGCCCAGTAGCCCTAGGAGGCTTTGGTTCCATTCTACTGCCTTCTTTTCTTTTTGTCGTGTTTGTTTGACTCTCAGATTATTGCATGTTTTTTTTTCTCTTTATAACATGAAGAATATATTAGATATTATAAGTTGGCATTACAAATTCACCTAATATGACATATACCCATAAATATATACATAGAATATCATTATAAGTGACATTTTGTATGCTACTATCAGAGGCAACTATCCTAAAACTAACGATGGCACAATAAGATGATAATAGTGGACACCGAGTGGTGACATTGAATAAAAGGAGACTCATTTGATCAACCAACACAACAATAATCTAAGTTACCAATAGATCTAAGAGGAGAACAAGTCCTTGCTTCTCCTTAACATAGTGAGGTCACCAGACAGGAAGGCCAAAGGACAAAAGCCAAAAGGAGATCGCTAGGAGACGCTATCTATACATGATACGATGCACTTTGCCTGGTCCCCTTCTCTCTTTCTAGCAATCTCATTGGCAGCATGAGAAATGAGAATGTCACCTTTGAAGTTTTGGTTTCTTGTAGGTCCTTGCCCCTAGCTTCTCATACAAGA